>SMDT01000413.1:0-173086 GCA_005392925.1 Aquilaria sinensis
GGGAGGTTGCCTTCCGAACTTCGGCCACTTAGACCATGAATGAGGCGAGGATCGCACTCGCGGAGTCGGCCGCCAAAAACCAGCAGCTGAAAGAGGCTGCTGAGAAAGAAGTGACTGCACTTCGGGAGGAGTTCCGGAAGGAAAAAGAAGAACTTCAAAAGGATTCCTCCCAGAAGATCGCTGACCTCGGTGAACAAATAAAGGGGATGCTCGCCGCCAACGAAGATCTTCTCAAGCACAAGGCTGGTTCTGACAGCCTTATAGTGTCGTTGACGAGTGAGAATAATACTCTCCGGGCTGAGGTCGAGTCTTTGAAGAAGGGGTCCAAGGGGACGCTGGAGATAAAGGCGCTGAAGGAGGAGATTGCTGAACTGGAGGACGACCTTGACGACCTCGAGCTTGATAAGAACGAGTCTGATCAAATGGCGAAGGTTGCCTTTCAGGACGGCTTCTGCCTTGCTCGTCACCAGGTTCTCCAGAGGTTCCCAGATTTAGACCTCTCTTTTCTGGAGGCCCTAAATATTCCTGAGGGACCTCGGTGGGAATGGTCCAAGGTCGAGCATCTGAAACTTCCTCCTTCAATTCCAACGCCAAAGGTGGTGGAAAAGGGCGGGCCAGCGAGTGGCTCTCGGGACGCCGCGAACCCTTAGGCTATTTTAGGGCCCCTTTTCCTTCCCTTCTATTTTGTATTCCTCCTTCGGGCACTTCTTTACGGTAAAGCAGCTTTGCTCTTAATGATGATTTTTTTGGCTAAGTCTTTTCTTGCAAGTTTCTTCATTTCCATTGTCCCGAACACGTTCGCTCAAGAGACTTCGGAAAACCTGCAATCAAAGAAACTTTTTTACCTTCCTTTGTCCCGAGCTTGTTCGCTCCAGAGGCTTTTTGGAAAGTCTGAAAAATTTGACTAAGTCTTTTTGCAGGCTTTTGCATTTCCATTTTGTCTCGAACATGTTCGCTCGAGGGACTTTGGAAATTCCTTAGTCAAAAAATTTTCCTTCTTTTCCTATTGTCCCGAGCATGTTTGCTCAAGAGACTTAGGAAATCTTTCGAGAGTTGTTTTCCATTTTTTCCGAGCGTGATGGCTTAAAGGACTTCGGAAAACTGTCTCTGCGCTTATTTCGGCGAGTACTTCTGCGACGTTCTTGTTTCCCATATTCCCGAGCATGATGGCTCAAGGGACTTCGGGAAACTGCCTCTGCGAGATTTCTCCATCTTTTCCAGAGCATGATGGCTCAAGGGACTCTGGGAGGTTAATCTGCGCTTTATTACGGCGAGCATCTTCACGGAATTCTACTTTGCACAATTTTGGATACTTAAGAACTTTCCTTAAGAGCATTCTGTACTTACAATTCCTCCGCTTCATCTTAGGCGTAGAATTTTTTCAAGGCGTCTGAGTGCCAAGTATTTTTCAATTCTACGCCTTCGGCGTCGCCAAGTTTGTACACGCCTTTTCGTACTTCGGCGAGAACCAGATAAGGTCCTTCCCAGTTTGCGCGAAGTACTCCGTGGGACGGCCTTCGGGGTGCAAAGTCAGCCTTTCGGAGAACGAGGTCTCCCTTCTTGATTTCTTTTGGCCTGGCCCGTAAGTTTACGGCCGCGGCCACTCTTTGCTGAAAAGCTTTTCTTCTCAGCTCGGCTATTTCTCTGTGTTCGCCGACGAGGTCGAGCTTGGTTCTGAGGCCGAGGTCGTTTCCACCTTCATCAAATATTTGCACCCGTACTGATGGTCTGACTATCTCGACTGGGATAATGGCCTCTGTCCCGAAGACTAGTGAAAAGGGAGTTTCCCCTGTGGCCCTTCGGGGCGTCGTTCGGTAGCTCCACAATACGCTTTGGAGTTCTCCTGGCCATTTCCCTTTTGCTTCTCCCAGTCTCTTTTTCAGGCCATCTTTTATGGTCCTGTTCGATACTTCCACCTGCCCGTTACTTTGGGGGTGAGCTACTGGGGCGAAGTGCATCTTTATTCCGAGGTCGCTGATAAATTCCTGGAATCCTTTGTCTATGAATTGGGATCCATTATCAGCTACTAGTACCCTCGGTATGCCAAATCTGCATACAATGTTCTTCCATACGAACTTCTGCACTTCTTTTGCCGAGATAGTTGCTAGTGGTTCTGCCTCCACCCATTTTGAGAAATAGTCCACTGCTACCACGCAGAATTTCACGCCTCCGGGTGCTGTGGGGAGTGGCCCAATAAGGTCTATACCCCAGACTGCGAACGGCCAAGGATAGTCTGCCGAGGGTGCCCTCTGGACTGTGGGGAGTGGCCCAATAAGGTCTATACCCCAGACTGCGAAGGGCCAAGGATAGTCAGTCGAACTTACCATTTCCGAGGGTGCCCTCTGGATGTTCGCGTGTCTCTGGCAGCTACCACATTTCCGGACGAACTGTCTTGCGTCCTTTCTCAGGGTAGGCCAGAAGTATCCTTGGCGGAGTATTACTGCTGCAAGGGCATCAGTTCCAATGTGTGAACCACACATGCCTTCGTGAACTTCTTCAAGGACCATTTCAGTATCCTCTTCATTCACACATCTTTGCAGCGGATTCGCATATCCCTGCCGGTATAACTCTTCGCCAATCAGGAAGAATCTTCCGGAGTGTCTTCGCAGTCTTGCAGCATCGCCGGGGTCTTCGGGGAGCAAATTCTCTGCGAGGTATCTTTTTATTGGGTCTTTCCACCCTGTTCCCGAGGTCGCTATGCTCAGCACTGAGATGCTCGGATGGTCTAGCACCTCGGTGTATGTTTTCGACTTCGCCAAGCAATCTGCCTCAGTGTCATTCCGCCGGGGTACATTTTCGATCCGTACGGAGTCAAACTCTTGGATGAGCTTTGCTACCAGCTTGTGGTATTTTGCCAAGATTGGGTCCTTCGCCCCATAATCTCCTGCTGTCTGCCGAACTACCAGCTGGGAATCGCTGTGAGCCTTTAAGTTTCTCACGCCAATCTTTCTGGCCAAGCGTAATCCCGCTATGAGGGCTTCATACTCAGCTACATTGTTGGTGACGTTGAAGCTGAACTTGATAGCCTTCATTACCTCCAGGCCTTCGGGGCCCCTGATAATTACTCCAGCTCCCTGGTGTTCGGACCCCGAGGCTCCGTCTACGTGCAAGGTCCATTCTGGCTCACCCTCTTTTGGATCTGAATGGCTCTCCTCAGTGGTGGGTATTTCGGCGATAAAATCTGCCAGTGCTTGAGCTTTTATGGCCTTCCGAGGCTCATACGTGATTTCGTGTTCGCCCAGCTCTATGCACCACTTGGAGAGCCTTCCCGAATGATCAACTCTCTTCATGACATCCCGTAGCGGCAGACTACTTCGGACGATGATGGGGTGAGCCTGAAAGTATGGTCGCAGCCTTCTCCCTGCAAGCACCAAGGCGTATATAGCTTTTTGAAGCAAAGGGTACCTGATTTCGGCGCCATGCAGGGACTTGCTGACATAGTAGACCGGCCATTGCTTTGGCCCTTCTTCTTTCACGAGGACCGAGCTTACAGCTTTCTCCGTGACGGCGAGGTACAGTACGAGGGGCTCTCCCTCCCGAGGTTGTCGCAGAGTCGGCAGGCTGGCCAAGTAGACTTTGAGTTCTTCCCAGGCTTTTTGGCAATCTTCATCCCAAGGATGATCATTTCTTCCGAGGTTGCCTTCCATTTTTGCTGCCTTTGTGAGGACTTTGAAGAAAGGTCGACACCTATCTCCGTACCTGGAAATAAATCTGCTCAGAGAGGTTATTCTTCCGGTGAGTCTCTGCACGTCTTTGACTGTGGCAGGAGTTCGGAACTCAAGCAGAGCCTTAATCTTCTCGGGGCTAGCATCGATGCCTCTTTTGGATACCATGTACCCAAGGAATTTTCCCGAGGTCACCCCGAAGATGCACTTCTTAGGATTAAGGCGGATCCCGAAGGCTCTAAGCTTTTGGAAGGTTTCCTCTAAATCTGCAACGTGGTAGCCAGGCAGCTTGCTCTTGACTATCATATCATCAACATACACCTCCATGTTTCTCCCCATTTGGTCTTTGAAGACCTTGTTCATCAGCCTCTGGTAGATGGCTCCTGCATTTTGGAGCCCGAAGGGCATCCTGATATAGCAATATGTTCCTCCCTCGGTGATGAAGGCAGTCTTCTCTTCATCTTCGGGGTCCATCCTTATCTGATGGTAGCCACTGAAGGCGTCTAGGAAACTTAGGAGCCCATATTCAGCAGTTGAATCTACCAGTTGATCTATTGGCGGCAGAGGGTATGAGTCTTTCGGGCAAGCATCGTTCAAGTTTCTGAAATCGATGCACATCCGGAGTTTGCTGCTACCTTCTTTTGTGGCAATGACCACGTTGCTTAACCATTCGGGGTACTTGACCTCCCTGATAACTTCAGCATCTAGGAGACGCTGGACTTCGGTTTTGACAAAGTTGCTTTTGTGGGCTGAGATGCTCCGTTTCTTTTGCCGGACAGGTTTTGCTTCCGGGCTTACTTTGAGGCTATGCTGTATTATGCCAGGGTTCACCCCTGGCATATCTTTTGGCGAGTAGGCAAACAGATCTTTATTTTCCAGCAGAAAGGATACAAGTTTTTCCTTGTCACCTTCGGCCAAGCTCTTCCCTATTCGGGTAGATTGTCCTGGGACAAGATCTACTGCTTCCGTTTCTGCCTTTGCGGGATCTTCTCCTTTGCCTTTCTCCTGCGCCTTTGCCTCCACCGTTTGTGTAGAGTTGTTTGCCGGAGCCTTTCGTGCTTTCACAAACACCTTTCTTACCTCGGCCTGGTCTATGAAGATCTCTGCATCTCCATCCTTGGTGGCGAATGTGACAGTCAAGTACTTCACATCAGGGCGAATGTGCAGGTTTCCCTGTGTCTGCCTTCCAAGGATGGCGTTGTACGAGGACGGGACGTCCATGACGATGAATCTTGCCATTGTGGAGGCGTACAACTCAGCTGCTCTGTCTACCGAAGTCCCTTTCATCATCAGCGGGAGATCGATCCATCCGAGGACGGGGAGTTCGGATGGTCCAACCCCAAAAGTGGGCGAGGTGACAGGCTTCAGTTCGCTGCTGGAGATGCCCAAGCTCGGCAGCAGGTGCGAGAATAGGACGTCAGCATTTGAGCCATCATCAAGCAACACTCTTTTGACGTCCCAGTTCCCTATTCTCGCCATAATCAGCAGCGGATCGTCGTGGGGGAAGACGACGGTGGAGCCATCTTTGCGAGCCAGCTTCTTTGATGGACTTTGATACTCCATGACTGCAATTTCTCTGGCTTTCCGCTTTCTTTCCGAGGATGGGAGCCCCGTGGTGATGGTTTGGATAACCCCTACTGGAGGTGGAGGTCGCCTTTTTGGACTTCTATTTCTCCGCCTGTCGGAGTCGTAATCCTCGTCTTCGGCCCTTTCTTCCTCCTCTTTTCTTCTCTTTGGGGAAGGCATCCGCAGGTACTTCCGAAGTTGGCCTTGTTTTATCAGCGACTCTATGTACTTCTTCAGCTGGAAGCAGTCTTCGGTGTCATGACCGTGGTCGCGATGAAACTGGCAGAACTTCTTGGCATTCTTTTTGTTATCGGCGGTCATGGCCCTTGGCCGCCGAATCTGCGTCCCTTGCCTTTCCAGCGCCATGAGGATGCTGGTCCGTGTGGTGCTCAGGGGCGTGAAACTTTGAGGTTTCCTTCCCCGCATCCTCCGAGGTCGTCCTGCCTGTTCCGTCGGATGACGAGCTAGTTGATTGGACCCTTCGGCGCGGTGGTGATCGGACTTCGGCCCTGCCATTCTTAGCTCCTCGGCTGTCATGTGCTGTTCGGCCCTTCGGTAAAATTCTCCGAGGGTGTCCGGGGGGTCCTTTGAGAACTCGTAGAACAGCTGTGAGTCCCGCCGAAGGCCCCGTGTCATGGCAAGAATGCGGATTTCGGGCCGGAAGTCTGGGACGCTCAGGGCTTCCCTATTGAATCTTTCGACATAGTCTCGGATGGTTTCTCCGTTCCTCTGCTCTATGTCGAACATCTGCACAGGCATCTTCGCCGTTGGCCGGCTCCCAATGAATTGCTGCGTGAAGGCCGTGGACAATTCCTGGAACTCAGTAATGGTCCCTGAAGGCAATGAATTGTACCACGCAGTTGCTGGCCCTGTGAGGGTGACTTCAAAGCATTTGCACATGGTAGCGTCATCAGCACCGTGCATTATCATGCTGCGTCTGTACTTCGTCAAGTGGGCCTGTGGATCTGTAAGGCCATCATAAATTTCCAGACGAGGTACTCTGAAGTTACCTGGCATAGCTGCCTCAACGACGGCCTGAATGAATGGGGAGTCATCTTCGCAGCATGTTCCAGAGAGTCTGGCCCAAACGGGTTTTCTGGCCACTTGTTTCTCCACTCTGTCCAGCCGTGCTAGTATCCTCTCCATAAGCACTGTGGCGCTAGGGCCTTCTTCAGGGAATGGAGATCGCCGGCGCCTCTTCGGGGAGCGAGTTCGGCGCTGAGGGGACAAGGACCTCGCCTCAGGCGACGAACTGCTTCGCTGTGAGACTCTCGGTCGCTTGGACCCGGTTTGTCCCACAGGCCGTTTCCCGAGGGCTATATCTTCTGTGGATGATTCTTCGCGAGGGTCTCCACTCCCCGAACTGCGATGTGTAGACTTGGGGCTTCTCTCCCGAGGGCGTGTCGGTGAGGGGGGTCTCTGGGCCCGTGCTTGCTGTGGCCACCTTCGGTCGATCTGCTGGGTCACTTCAGCAACGACCGAACGCTGAAAGTCCCTCAAGAAGCTCATGGTGACTACCAGAGGGCGGTCTTCCTCAGGCGCAGAAGTCCCTGGGAGTGTTTGCTCAGCAGCCGGTTGTATCTCAGGCGTGGACGGGGACCTTGGGAGTCCCTTGTCCTTAGAACGCCGAGTCTCAACGACGGCGATCTCAGAGCGGGTTCCCACAGACGGCGCGAAATGATGGCCAGGGGCCTCATCGTTTATAGTCATGATGACTGGTGGAGAGACTTCTGGGAGGAAGAACACCTGGTGGATGGATCGCCCAAGGGAGTGTGCCTGAAAGCTCAGAAACAAAGGGTTAGGAGGCCCCCGGAGTGTTTTTCCGGGGGGGGAGCCTCCGACGCCCAAGTCAGTGGTTGGCTGAGAGAAAGGCAGAGGAAATAGCACAAAGGGCTGAGGAGTCTTGCCTGGTAATTTTCTCAGAGTGTGGGAGCAGTATTTTTGCCAACCAGCCTCCTACCAAGTATTAATTCCTGGTATTTATAGGAGCGCCTAGCCCGTTCAGATCGCGACACGTGTTCGGTCGGATGTTCCTGAATTTCTGGGCGTAGGAGACAGATAGCTGGTAGCAGGTTGCCTTGAGCCATGTGCTGAGATGGGCCATGATGTGATTTTGATGGCGTCAGCGTGGCAGTGCGCCTTTTGAGGCGGATTGTGGCGTCTGTGAATGGATGTGTCAGAGGCTTCCTTAAATGCTTCCATAAATGCTCCTGCCGTACTCCCGAGGTCCCTGGGTGAGGTCGTCCTTTGGTACGGACAGAGCCTCTTCGGGAAACAAGCCCTCAGTTCGGGGGTTCCCAGTTTCAGGGAGTTCCGCCTTCGGGGATATCATGTTCGGCTCGCTATGTCTGGTGCCGCTTTTCCGAAGGCGATCTGTTCACAACCTTGGGGGGCCGAGTAGTGTCCTCGGGTTTTCCTGGCGTGCCGGGCTCGGAGCTCTTCGGCTATCTCCCGAGGTGCATGATCACACCTTTTCTCGGGTAGCGCCAGCTTCTTCTGGCCATTCTTGTGGCAGGGAGTTCGGCCAGATCGAGGCGATAGCGTTTGGCTATCACAGTGTAAGAGTCATGTATTTTAATTCATTTAATAAGGACTTTTATTAAACGATACTCCCACTATTTTCCTCAAAATAATAACCCTCGATATTATTTCGGAACACCTCGGTGCTAAGGTATTCTAGTGGGCCAAGATCCATATTTGACCATAACCTGAGTCAGCTTTGGCTTTTCTCTAGTTACAGCTATTTAGGTTGGCAACTCCTTGCCAATTGCATCCCATGCAACTCTTGGATAGTTGGGTGAACAACACTTGTTCAACCTCATCTCATGAACTTAAGCCCAACTCTATGCCTCTAAGTCCCTAATCCTATTAGGATGACTTAGTTAAGTCAAACCCAAAGTTAGCAGTTTGGATATCACTATTATCCCATCGCGCCTTACTAAGATGAACATAGGTGCTTTGCTTTGGCAAACCCACCTAATGTTGATCAAAGTCTTGACGAGTGCCAACATTTCGAAGGCATCACATTTAATGACTTAATATTTGTTTGAGGGAATTTTGTTTTTATCTCACCAATTTGTTATCTCCGGTTGTTTTATACATGCATCACATACAAATATAAAACATGCATCTCATGCTTACAAGAAATAAACGTGACATGGTTATAGCACAAACTATGCGATATTCTCAAGCCAAAGAGAATATCATAAAAGCCTAAGAAAAGAAAAGGGTCTTAACAAGCTCCTTCTTTCCTATCTTGGTTACCCCTTTTGTTGTCACCTCCTTGGACATACCACTTTGGACAATCCTTGGACATACCACTTTGGATGATCCCATAATGCACCATTACATCAATAATAGAAACCTCGAGTTACATTTGAGGGGAGTAAGGTGAGAAGAGAATGTACAATGAGAGTGATAAGAAAAGGCACGACTCGCAGGCCGTATTTACAAGTACAACCAATCAAGGGCTATAACCATGCACCATGCTTCAAACACGAATCAGCATATCATGTCAAATCTCATTCAACAAAGATGCATGCCAATTTTTGCGTGTTGATTAACCTGTTTTTATTTTTGTGGCGCTTCGCATACAGCGGTTCCGCTGGCCGGTCAGCGGACGGGGTTAAGGGGAGCTGCCCTTACGAGGGGCAGCGCCCCCCGGCGCAAAAAATTTTCTTATAATTGCTTAGCCCGAAATCTTCTATTTTGACCAAGTAGGCACCCGAGACTCCTCCATTCGAGCCACCAAAAATACCTTACTTTCGATGCCCGAATAGGTCGAATCCGAACAAAGCTAGGGTTTTGCAACTATTGCAAGAATCCTAATCCATATAGGTATCTCATACCATTCAATTTCGGGTTAATATATCTCATATGTTCATTACGAGTTCCGGTTTCATGCATCATGAATCAATCTAATTAATCATGGCCGAAAAGAAACCGAACATATAGCATCATGCGACTTAACATTCAATCCCAATTTAGGGTTTCACCAGTAGCTCTGATACCACTGATGGGTTTCGGGAGCCAAACAGCGCAGCGAAATTTAACCGAAACTCTCCAGGAGGTAAACCGGGTGTTCGAAAATTTTCATACCTAATTTTCGATTGAGATCTCTCACTCAACTGTAGAGTTGAATCACAAAACCTGAACAGTTGACATCTTCAGGCTCTCTATGGTATCCACACGAACCTCTCGGGATCACCACGCTTCCACCACGTCCCGGTAGATGCATTTCTCTTGCGCTCGCAATGCTAGCTTGCGTCCTCCAAGGAATTGCAAGAGAAGAGTGTGGCTGTCCTTTTTGGAGGCTAGGGCAAGGAGACCTGTGAATTTCTCACTAGACGTTGTATTTATAGTGAGACTCAATTTCCAGGCCTAATGGGTTTCAAAGCCCTAATCCAATTAGGATTTAATTTCGGGCTAATAATGGCTCAACTATTGGGCCCATTATTAATATGAAATTAAAGTGAAACCATAACCCAAATAATTAGCCCATGCACTCTAATGATCCAAATAGCTCTATATGTGCGACCCAATAGCCTCTTATCACATTGGCAATGATCATAAATCACATTTATGATCATAAGCAATGAGCGGTCTCTAGCAACACATCATTGCTACCCAAGTGACAAGATGTCGATGATTTGACTAAACCTTTATGATCATTAATGATATATGCCATTGTCCCTTTGTCCAAGATATCAAGACGAAGCATAAGACATGGAATGTGTCACTCTCGTATAGCCCAATCTTTGGTTTCTTGATTACCGAGTAGACCAACTTAAACTGATGACATTGATATCGTATATCAACTCATCCGAGCATGGCCATGCATTTTTTCTAAGTCCTACTCTATCAAGAGGGCCGAAAATAACATTCCCGTTACATAGGAGGGACAAATCTCATCTTAATCATACAAATCCCTCTGCATGATGTGTGACATACCCAATGACCTCCTTCAAGTGCACTCAATTACGAGCAACAAAGGAAAGTATCAAAGTACGTGACTCCCATGTAGGGAACCTTGATGATCTTAGGTCGAAGGACTACATATACCATGATCACTATAAGAATCACTTATGACATTCATATAACGATCCATGTAGTGTTCTTAGGGTGGGTCGGTCCAGTACACAAGTTCTCCAACTTGTACCCATATGTAGACTACATATCTCATATTAGTCTCCACATATGCTAGTCGTTATGTATTATTGCAACCCGCTCCATAATAATACTAGACCAGAGACATTTAAGAATATCATTATTCTAGGGTTACAATTATGTTTGTTAAGTTACGCAGAAACAAAACAACAAACATAATTGCTGGATTAATGCCTTAATAAAATATCATGACTCAATGTGCAAAATTACAATCATCTCATTATTGGCTTTTGGGTACAACACTAACACACAAAGCATTGCATCAACCATAAAACCTATACAAGTGAGGGCTCGACTTGAATGCCAAAGGGCATTAGTTAAGCAAGTTAGGTAGGTAAGCACCAGGTGAGTAGTTGTGAAGTTGACACCCCTTGCTAGGTTTGGTCAGGATATGCTAGCACCATATCCGAGGTTTTCACCTCAAGGTAGGGGGATCTAATTCGGAGGACCAAATTCTGCAAGGTAGCGAGTGTTAGTGTTGTGCCCAAAAATCCAATCATGAGATCATTGTATTTTTTCACATTGAGTCATGATATTTTATTAAGGCATTAATCCAAAAATTCTGTTTGTTGTTTTGTTTCTGCATAACTTAACAAACATAATCGTAACCCTAGAATAATGATATTCTTAAACGTCCCTGGTCTAGTATTATTGTGGAGCGGGTTGCAATAATACATAACGACTAGCATATGTGGAGACTAATATGAGATATGTAGTCTACATATGGGCACAAGTTGGAGAACTTGTGTACTAGACTGACCCACCATGAGAACACTACATGGATCATTATATGAGTGTCATAAGTGATTCTCATAGTGATCATGGTATATGTAGTCCTTCGACCTAAGATCATCATGGTTCCTTACATGTGAGTCACATACTTTGATACTTTCCTTTGTTCCTCGTAACTGAGTGAACTTGAAGGAGGTCATTGGGTATGTCACATATCTTGCGGAGGGATTTGTATGATCAAGATGGGATTTGTCCCTCCTATGTAACAGGAGTGATATCTTCAGGCCCCTTGATAGAGTGAGACTTAAAAAATGCATGGCCATGCTCGGATGAGTTGATATATGATATCAATGTCATCAGTTTAAGTTGGTCTACTCAGTAATCAAGAAACCAAAGATTGGGCTATACGAGAATGACACTTTCCATGTCTCATGCTTAGTCTTGATATCTTGGACAAAGGGACAATGGCATATATCGGTGATGATCATAAAGGTTTAGTCGATTCATGACAATCTTGTCACTTGGGTAGCAATGATGTGTTGCTAGACACCGCTCATTGCTTATGATCATAAATGTGATTTATGATCATTGCCAATGTGATAAGAGGCTATTGGGTCGCACATATAGAGCTATTTGGATCATTAGAGTGCATGGGCTAATTATTTGGGTTATGGTTTCACTTTAATTTCGTATTAATAATGGGCCCAATAGTTGAGCCATTATTAGCCCGAAATTAAATCCTAATTGGATTAGGGCTTTGAAACCCATTAGGCCTGGAAGTTGAGTCTCACTATAAATACAACTTTTAAGTGAGAAATTCGCAGGTCTCCTTGCCCTAGCCTCCCAAAAGGACAGCCGCTCTCTTCTCTTACAATTCCTTGGAGGACGCAAGGTAGCACTGTGAACGCCAAAGAAACGCATCTGCCGGGACGTGGTGGAAGCATGGTGATCCCAATAGGCTCGTGTGGATACTATAGAGAGCCTGAACACATCAACTGTTCAGGTTTTGTGATTCGACTCTATAGTTGAGTGAGAAATCTCAACCGAAAATTAGGTATGAAAATTTTTGAACACCCGGTTTACCCCGTTTCACTTTGATACTGGAGGGTTTCGGTTAAGTTCCGCTGTGCTGTTTGGCTCCCGAAACCCAACAGCAAGAATGTTATCGCCCTCAAGGTAGCGGACGCTCAGTGGTCAGGTAAGACTTGTCAAACAAGTCAAAATCCCCAGTTCAATGGCGCAATCAGTTTGAATAAACAAGTCAAGCAAGTGTTTAAAAGGGTAGATGGTTTCCAGTTAAACTTGATAGCTAAGTGTCACCAGGGGTAAAATGGTCATTTTATACCCCGAGGTGATAAATTTGATATTTAAGCTAATAATTTGTTCTTTTGTGCCTAAGTGACAAGAAACCAAAATGTGGGACAAAATTGCTTAATCTAATGTTACTATTTGAGCATGGGGTTTTTTTTGCAAAAATAACAAAAGTTGGAGGAGCATTATGCAAGTATGGCTATCTAAACACATTTGGGTAGGATTTTTGTGCACTATTCATCATCTTCAACCTCCCATTCCCACAGCTCACTTTCCCTCTCAAATTCCATGCCCAAATCTCCATTTTTCCTTCAATTCTTTATGGAAATCAAAGTCTCATGAGGTTCCCATGCAGGAAAGTGGTTGTTTTTGCATGCTTTTAGTGTGGTGAGCTTTGGATGGCATTTTTTATGCTTGGGAGCTTAGGTAATATTTTGCCCTATTTGTTCTTAAGTTGTTCTTGGTTTCTTGTGGTTGCATGAGCTTGGGTCTACAGAGAATGAGCTGAATCGGTGCCTTATGTGTTGATTTTTCACAGAACCATAGAACAACCTAGTATATCCTTTGTTGCTTGTGGATGCTTGATTCTTGCTTGGTTTTCCCAATTAAGGTAAGGGATTTAGTAATTACACTCTTTTGATGCATGTCTTAGTTTCTTGTCAAATGGTTACAAGTAGTTTGGAAGATATGCATAATTTATGATTGAATTCACTTATGATCGACTAGTTTAATTCAAGGCTTAGTGTGGTGTATTCAAGCTCCTTAAGCTTTGTTTGGTTAGCACTAAGATGGCCTATTGTAGTAGCTTTAAAGTTCCAGAACTTGTGGAGGCTTGCCTTGGATGTTTGGGAGGTGTTTAATGCCCCCAATGTGCCTATGGACACTAGGTGTAGCAATAGGGCACATCTAAAATTTGAGAACTGTTGCCGTTGGCGCTGTGTTGCCATTCCTGGCGATGCATCGCCAAGACCCTGATAGCAATGACATGCGGTAGTATTTTTCCAATAACTTTGTTCTTAGGTGTCTAATTGAGGTGATTTAAGATTTCACGTGAAGCTAAGAGGAAAAGCTACAATTCTATGCTTTCAAGTATACCAAAATCAGCCCAGATTATTTTTTAATTTAGTTCCAAAGGAAGGGGCCTAACAGTGCCTAGGGCGACTTAGGGTGGAAGGTGCTTAATGGTGCCTTAGTACCTCTCATCACTCTTTAAAGAACTTGGTAGCTAATGAAGTTTTCTTGTGTGTAAATAAAGCTTGATGGAAAATAATTTAGAAGAAATTTCAAGTACCAGAATAAGGCCATTAGGATAATTAAAGGGGTTCTTTGGAACCTAGTAAATTGAGTCCATCCATGGCAAATCTTACCATAATAGTGGAGCACCATGGATGAAGAATTAGTGTACTTGTGGCTGAGCCAAGTTGTGGCTTAAGGTCCTAGTGAAAGCTTAGTGCATCCTTGGTTGGTTAAAAGATGAGCATTAGTACTTTGGTAATCAAGGTGAACTTATTAGTTCGAGACATAAAATTGAAGCCTAGTACACCTAGTTGGGTAAATGCTTAGTACCATAGCGGCCTAGTTGAGCCAATGGCCCAAGGCATTATGTCAGAGCCTAGTACACCTGGTGAGTTTCTTGGAACTCAAGTAAGGACCATCCACCATGTTTAGCCGTACAACAACAAAAGGGAAGACTATTCAGTGACTTTAGCTCACTAAGATGTCAGCAAGACAAGGCCTACTAGGAGTGAGTTAGGGGCCAAAAACTCACTAGGCAGAAGGTGACGTCCGTTCGAGGACTAGGTTAAGGAGGGGTCTCAAGGGACCCAAATATATGCACATATGTCAGCCTCATACTGCACTAGGCCTGTAGTAGATTTCATATATTATATATATAAGTGTCCTTAGGTTTTTGTTTGCAGGTTTTAATGTTTCTTTGCAGGTACGTAAATCCCTTACTAGGAGTCTCCGGATTCTTACTCCCTTTAGTGTTGTTGTACAGATTGTATTTGCAAGGTGCCAACAAAGGTTGATGGTTGTTGTGCTAGTGCATTCATGCAGGTACCCACCTAGTGAACCATTTGTTGATTCTAGTTTTATTGGTTAAGTTGTTTGTACTAACTACAGTTTGCTTGCAGCCTTGTAGAGGCTAGTGGCACAAGGAAAGACATAGTGGACCCTGGATCACAGTAGTAGTCCTTTAGTATATGTATGAATGCTAGTTTAGCTTCCAATGTCTCTAGGTGGAGTGGCATTTTAGTTGCTTTTGGGCATGTGCATAGTCTTTACTTATGTAAAGATGGACATGCATGATTATTACTTGCAGTAAATACACTTAGGTTTTATGCTTCGGCATGCACTTTAAATATGTTTTAATAAATTATGTGCAGTGTTTTAGCTTCTTTTTATGTCTGTTAGTTAAAGTCGAGGCAAGTTAATGCATGCTGCATTGTAGGTTAACAGCTAGAAGCTTGAAAGGTTTTAAAATGGGATAAGTAATTTAACTAGCCAATTGTAACTTGCGTAGGACTCAAATTCTATAGTCTTCCTAGGGGAGCTCCATTCATGGAAGGGATGCTACAAATTGAGAAGGTGATTTAGATACTTGAAGACATGCTCAGGAGTTATGTATTGGAATTTAAAGGTGAAAAGGATCAACACTTGCCATTGATAGAATTTTCTTATAACAATAGTTATTAGAGTACCATTGGCATGGCACCTTATGAAATCCTTCATGGGAGAATGTGCATGACACCCCACTATTGGGTGGAAGCCTCAAATAGGCTAGAGTTGAGTCCTGAAATCATTGAAGAAACCACAAAGAAGATTAAGAAAATAAAAAAAAAAGTTGAGAGCTACCAGCCAAAGGACTACTGCTTATGTGAATAAAAGAAGAAGAGACTTGGAGTTTGATGTTCGTGACAAGGTTTGGCTCAATGTAGGGCCAGCTACCATTAGATTCAGTAAAAGAAGTAAGTTAGCTTGAAGATATATTGGTCTTATGAAATACTAGATAGGGTTAGCAAGGTGGCCCATAGGTTAGCTTTAGAGCCAAACATGTCAAGTGTTCATAATTTTTTTCATGTAAGTATGCATAAAAAGTGTTTACTAGACACAAAGCATGCTATAGGAGTGGAAGACATTCAGTTAGAGTCTAACTTGACATATAAAGAGAAACCTATAGCCGTCCACCTCAAGATATCAGAAAGTTAAGAAACAAAATGATTCCCATGGTCAAAATTCAAGGGTCACACCATTCTAAAAGAGAAGCGAATTAGGAAACTGAGAAAGAAATGTAGGAAAGGTATTTGGAAGAGAACCCCAAGCTTAAGGAAATTTTGGAGGACCAAAATTTTGAAGGACGGAAAAATGTTACCACATTCACAAAATGGAAACATTACAACACAAGGACTTAAAGTTTGATGCTTTAATTTTTCCCATGATGTATGATTTGTGAAGTGTAAGGTATTCAATTCAGACCTTGTTAAGTGACAAACATAATGATTATTGTGTCCTTAAGAAAGCATTAACGAATAGCTTAATTTTCAAGTAACCTATGGACTAAATTATAAGGTTACAAAGGTTGGGTACTCAATTGCATAAAATTCTAAACAAGGGTTATGGAGGGACATGGAAGGTATTCAGGGTATTGTTGGTAACCAAAATGCAAAGAAAAACAAACCCCTATATTTAAAGACAATATACAACTAAGGTACCCAAGTGTCCACAACTTTTCTTAAGTCCATAATTGTATTTGACTAAGTCAAAGTTGGAAGATTTTTGTATTCTTCCATTTCACTTATGGCTGGCCATACAAACACAAAAATGGCCCAAAATTTTCAAAATACCATGCTTACATAATAATTATCTTAACCTAAGTCAATAAAGGAGATAATAAAATGAAAAAAAAAAAGAGAAAATTCTACATTTTTCTTGATTCAATCTTTTCCATTTGACACTAGCAGCCAAGGACACCTCCCAAAGCTCCACCACTATCTCCATAGCCACCAAAGCTCAAAAACTTAAGAGGAAGCAAGGGAAACCGCCAAGGCTCTCCAAGTGTCCAAAAAACCCTAATTTTTAAGTCTCCATAGGGTTTCTTCGGTTTCTACTTCAAGGAATGGGTTTTTTCTATTTTTGTTAGAATTTATACTTCTTATCAAACATCCATGAGGCTAAGACCAAGTTTGAAAGAAAGCAAGAAGCTCAAGGAACCAAGTATTGGTTGAGGGGAGTGTATATGGCAAGGTTTCATCCTTATTGACTACAATGCAAAGATGGTAGCTTTTATGAAGGGTTTCTTGCATCCAAGCTAGTAATAGTTATAACCTAGTGCCTCCTAATATCAAGTGGAAACTTGATGATGGCTGCCATAGTGTTTCGATAGTGATATCTTATTTTTTTATTGAATTATTATGGCGAAACATAATGAAATTATGGCTGCCAAATTTCATTTGGTTGTTTGTGTGGATTGCTTGAGTATATGGTTGCGATATTTGTGTATAAGTGTTCTTTTGTGTACTTTTGTGTCTTTGGATTATGGGTTGGTTGTCAGTATTGAAGACTTTATCTTAAAGCCCTTTCTAAGTTTTTCACATGAGAACTTCCCCCTTAGTGTCTTCATTTCAGGGGATTTGGAAAGAGAACATTAGGTCTAATAATTATAAGTTTAATTTTCTAATAGAATTTTAGTTACATGATATTCAATATGTTTGTAAATCTGTCCGTTGTGATACATATGAGCTGTTTCGATAGAAATTGTGTTAAATTCGTTTGGATCGGTTCTAAATTCATGAGGAATAGTTTTTCCAATTGTTTAATACCTAATTAGACATGCCTAAATTGAATTTGCACCTAAAATTGTAGTGTGTGAATTATTATGGAATTTTGAAGTGCAACTTAGGGTTTTGTTACTCAATTAAAAGTAGCTTTTAGTCTAAAGAACCATAGCTTTTTTGTGCAAGTTGAGTCTAGCTATGAAACTTGGAAAGTGCTTAGAAGCCTTCCAAAGTTTGTTGTGTATTGTTCATTTGGTCATTTCTACCTAATTGGTTATAGAATCCATAATAGCATATCTAGATGGGTTTAAGGTCTCAAAACTATTTCCTTATGAATGTTTAAGTGAAATAAAGGTTTTAGAACCTTTAGGGCATAGGAGGACATGGGTAGAAATTGAGATGGACATGGCATGAATGGTTGGACACATATAAGGGTACTAAATGTACTATGTGTGCAAGTGCTTATGTTGTTAGTGTTGTGCCCAAAAGCCAATCATGAGATGATTGTATTTTTGCACATTGAGTCATGATTTTTATTAAGGCATTAATCCAGCAATTGTATTTGTTGTTTTGTTTCTGCGTAACATAATAAACATAATTATAACCCTAGAATAATGATATTCTTAAATGTCTTTAGTCTAGTATTATCATGGAGCGTGTTATAATAATACATAATGACTAGCATATGTGGAGACTAATATGAGATATGTAGTCTACATTTGGGTACAAGTTGGAGAACTTGTGTATTGGACTGACCCACCGTGAGAACGCTACATGGATCATAATGCGAGTGTCATAAGTGAATCTTATAGTGATCATGTACATGTAGTCCTTTTACATAAGGCCATTAAGGTTCCTTACATGTGAGTTTCATACTTTGATACTTCCCTTTGTTGCTCGTAATTGAGTGAACTTGAATGAGGTCATTGGGTATGTCATATATCATGCAGAGGGTTTTCTATGATCAAGATGGGATTTGTACCTCTTATGTAACAGGAGTGATATCTTCGGCCCCCTTGATAGAGTGAGACTAAGAAATGCATGGCCATGCTCAGATGAGTTGATATATGATATTAATGTCATTAGTTTAAGTTAGTCTACTCGGTAATCAAGAAACCAAAGATTGGGCTATACGAGATTGACATATTCCATGTCTCGTGCTTAGTCTTGATATCACCAACAATCTTGTCACTTGGGTAGCAATAATTTGTTGCTACACACCGCTCATTGCTTATGATCAAAAATTTGATTTATGATCATTGCCAACTTGGTAAGAGCCTATTGGGTCGGACGCATAAAGCCTATTTGAATTACTTAAGTGCCTGGGCTAATTTATTTGGGTTATGATTTCATCATAATTTTGTATTAATAATGGGCCGAAAAGTTGAGCCATTATTAAGCCGAAAATTAAATTCTAATTGTATTAGGGCTTTGAAACCCAGTAGGCTTGCAAGTTGAGTCTCACTATAAATACATCATATAGTGAAAAATTCGCAGCCTTGCCCTAGCCTCCAAAAAGTGACAGACGCACTTTTCTCTTGCTATTCCTTGGAGGATGCAAGCTAGCACTATGAGCGCAAGAGAAACGCATCTGTCAGGACATGGCGGAAGCGTGGTGATCCCGAGAGGCTCGTGTGGATACCGTAAAAAGCTTGAAGATGTCAACTGTTCAGGTTTTGTGATTTGACTCTACAGTTGGGTGAAATATCTCAACCGAATTAGGTATAAAAATTTTGAACACCTGGTTTACCCTGCCTCACTTGGATCCTAGAGGGTTTCGGTTATATTCTACTGTGCTTGTTTAGATCTCAAAACCCTACATATGTTTAACTGCATAGTTGGCCAAAATTGAAATGCAACATTCAAGTTGATATTTGTGACCACTGTCTTCCTTACCAGGCAAGCTTAAGTGTAAATATATGTATTATGGTTAGACCACTATACATGTGCTAACATAATGACATGATGGCCACCTAGTTAACCTAGCTAGTATTGTTCTGATCGTCCTACAGAAATGCCAATGATCTGGGAATTAGGCACACCTAAAAATGGTCAAGTGTGATGAAAATTTACTATAGCACCAGAGTGCCAACAAGAACTATATGTTCTTGAACCATAAAGTGACATTTTTTCAAGTTGAGAACTAAATTCATTTCCTCACACCTATCAAACACTATATCCAATTTATTGAAGACATCTATTAATTGAATTACCATGAACAGAAAAATCATCCTTAAATACCTCCATGATATCTTCCACCAAGTCAGAAAAAATTGCAAGCATGCACCTCTAAAAAGTGGTGGGGGTATTACACAGATCGAAAGGCATTTTATGGTGAGCAAACGTACTATAAGGGTAGGTGAATGTGGTATTCTCTTGATCTTCTGGCATAATTAGGATTTGAAAGTAACCTGATATACCATCCAAGAAACAATAGTAAACATCACTGGCCAATCATTCTAATATTAAATAAATAAAAGGACCAATCATTCTAATATTAAATAAATAAAAGGAACTGAAAAATGATCCTTTTGTGTGACATCATTTAGCTTCCTATAATCAATGCACTTGCCATCTAGTGATTGTTTGAATAAGAATATGCTTATTGTTCTCATTATGAACAACAGTCATCCCTTGCTCATTAGGCATGACTTAGCTGGGCTCACCCAAACGTTGTCTGAATTGGGGTAAATTACTCTGACATCTAACAAATTAATCAATTTAGCCTTCGCCACTTCATTAACATGCAAGTTCAATCTCCATTGTGTACAACAGGATGGATTTATCCCCATTATATCTGTTGGAGACCAAGCTATAACTCCCTTTCACTTTTAACAAAAACTTTCTTTTCTCGTCCGCACATAGCAAAGAAGAAATAATCGTTGGCCTCTTAAAATTTGGTGCTAATAAAGCGTACTCCAAGTGTTCAGGTAACTTTTTCAACACTTTGTGCAAATCTTCAATGTGGCTTGAAGTGCTACAACTTTTGATGATCATATCTTCAATGTACATTTCCATGTTTCTTTTGATTCGCTTAGTGAACACCTAATCCATTAGTTGCTGATATGTTACTCCTCCATTCTTCAGGCCTAAAGGCATTCATACATAACAGAATGTGCCTTCATCGGTTATGAATGAGGTTTTTTCTTCATCTATGGGGTTCAACCAGATTTGATGGTATCCACTAAAGGCATCTAGATAGCTTAACAGCCAATACCCTAAAGTAGAATCCACCAACTAGTCTATTGAAGGTAGCGGGTATGAGTCCTTTGTGCATGCATTGTTGACCATAGTGAAGTCATTACACATCCAAATTTTATCACTCCCTTATTTTGTGGCAATGACCACATTACTTAACCAGTTTGGATATTCTACTTCTCTTATTATTCCTACTTTAAGGAGTCATCACATTTCTTATTTGACGAAAGCTTTTTTATTTGGTGTTATGCCCTTCAAAGCCCTAGTGCATAAATGATGGGCTAAGTGAAATAAGAGCTTAACAAGCATGGGAAACTTAGGATTTGAGCTCAATGGACTTAGAAGATGAAGTTTGAAGAAAGGTTAAGAGTAGTTTAAGTAATAAGATAATTCGGATGCATTAGTTGCTTAGTCGAGAAGTAAGATGAAAATGATGATTTATGAAGATAAGGGACTAAATTGTAAGTCTATTGAATGACTTCAATGGAAGACTCCTTTGTGTGGAGGCCTTATCGATTGATGCATAGAAGTGAGCTTAGTAAGGCAAGCATTAGACCGCATTTAATGCCACTTGTCTAAGTTTGGTTAATGCATGCTTCCACTAAGTTATCTCCTTCCTAATCCGATTGATTCTGCCATGGATGAAGGCTTGAGCTTGTGTTCTTGGTGAGTTCAGACATCTCCAAGTACAAACCAAAGCTAGATAAGGTGGAAACTTGAAGGTATTAGTGGATTCTTGAGCCAAAAAAGCCGAGGAAGTGGATTCTAACTATAAAAAGCTAAGGAGGACTGTGATTTAAGCTCTTGGAGCTTTGGGCAATAAGGTTGCTAGTGAAAGGTAAGGATTTTATGTATTCACTAAGTGTCCATAGTTGGGCTATGTTGATTTAGTGATTACTAGGTAGTTAGGTGACGGTGAACTTGCCAAAGGATCCTAAGAAGCTGTAGGGGCTAGGGTTGCTCCAGCAACAAAGTGTTTATGCTAATTAGTTATGTTATGGGAAGCATTAGGGCTTAGAATTGAGTAGGCCAACTTAATTTATAAGCTTGTTAGTTTTTGGGTAATGTAGGAAAACGTTTAGAGGTTAACCAAATTGGATATAAACTTAAGACTATGCTTGCTAGGCACTATACGCTGAAATTTCAAGTTGGTGTTTGTGGTGTGTGAGTTGTGTTCTTCTGTGATTGATTGTGCATGCTAATCCCCCTTTTATATTGATTATTTTGTTATATATGTACTTGCCTTATCTTCATGTTTTCATGTTTTCTTTATAGGTGCTTGGAATGTGTACTTAGTTAAGCTTCGTACTTAACCTATGTTTGGGCCTTGGAGGCCATATAGAGTCCTTACTAAGTTGTAAACTCACGCCCTATCTCTTACTGTCACATGAAAAGGTTTGCTTAAAAGACAAGGAGACTAAGCATATTATGTACTCTTTTGGGTTTTGGCAAGGTAGTGTTCTAACTTGTATGTTTTGCTCAACATTCTATGTTGCAAGTCTTACTTGTGTGGCAAGCTGATGTGTGGAATCCATTACTTGTAGGCTTTAGAAGCTTAGTGATGTGGGGAACGTGCCATAGGATGAATGCTAGTGCTTAGGAAGTATATGTACCTTGGTGATTGTAGATCTGTGTCCTTATATGTGTGTATGTGTTTTCGGTTACTTTGTGTTCAAGGGTGGCCAATGGTAAGCCTACTGAGACATGTATATGTCCATGTGCATGTGAAACTTATGTCTTCAAAACTTGAACTGGTGGTTTTGGTTGCCATGCATATATATGGAGTGAATGAATGATGTTGTTGATCTTCTAAGCATGATTCCATCTAGGCACCTACCTTCAATTTGTTTGAGCATGAATGTGTGGACTTGTATGCTAGGTTGATGCTGGTAAGTGTCTTGTAGCGTGTACCCCCTGTGTCCTCGTAGTGTCCAGGCCCACCCTGGTGCCACTACTCATGTGTCCTGGTGCATTAGTGCCAAACATCTATGCACCTAGGAGGTGCCAAGGGTGCAATGCCCATGTGTCCCACTTAAGTTGGACACTTGGAAAGATTATGTGCCGTGCTTAATCCGACAGTGATTTATGAACACCTTTTCTTTTCATTTTGGGTTTTATGACCCATGAATGGGTTATGGGCAATGTTGGCATGACATTTGGGGCAATGTTTCGTTTCTATTCCCTTACAGACCGCCCATGAGGATAAATTTTTAAATTATGCTAAATTATTCCTGGACTTATCCTAGGCATGTTCTTTGGCGAATAAGTGAAAAGATAGTTGTTTGTAATCAAGAATTCTACAAGTTCAGCATTTTCTTCATTGGGCATATTTTTCCCTATTTTGTTATTTCAGCCTTCATCGAGTTCCAAATTCTTAGTTTTTACATCTGTTTATTTGACTCTACTACCACTTTCTGCTTGGGATTCTTCAAATACCACCATTGTTGATGTATGGATCCTTTTCCTTGTAGGCACTATTGTGCCTTCAGGAAGACCTTCAAAACCTCAGCTTCATCAGTAAAAATAATTGCATCTCCCTTATCGCCATCGAAGGTGACAATCAAGTGCTTGACATCTAGCTTCATATACAGGATCCTCATTGATTTTGTGCTTTTCTAAAGTTGAGGGTGGCTGTCTCGTGAGCCTAATTTTTCTCTCTACTGAAGATAGCCCAATGGTGATGGTTTAAATTACTCCTGCTAGAGGCACAGGTGTCATTAGGGACTTTGGTGATTAGAGTCATTCCCATCCTCATCATACTTTATTTCCTCATCCTTGCCTCTGACTTTGGTGAAGGAAATTGGAGGTACCTTATCAGTTTGGCCTATTTAATAAGGGTTTCTACATGCTTTTTTAGCTGCTAATAGTCTTTAGTGTTATGGCCAAGCTCCCAATGATATTGGCATTACTTTTTCATGTTCTTCTTCTTGTAAGAGGCCATCGGCTTTGCCCTTTAAACTCCTCCTTACCCCTCTAGTGATTCCCAGATATTGTGTTATAGCTTTCTTGGCCACAGCGGCTAGTGAGCATGTGGACGATCATTGAGGCTTGCCACCGAGATCTGTCATCTAAGGTGGAAGCTAGTTGATTGGATCTCAGTAACTGTAGCCCTATGTATGTATAATTTATGGTAGTGGCATCCAATGTGTATGAATAGAGTTATGGACTCTAGGGTTGCCTTTAGGTGTAGGGAATTGTCTATGATTGTTTAAATGCCTACACCTGATTAATTATGTGTAGGATTAATGTTGATGCTATAAAAGTTTTGTATGATTTTGTTGGGTTTCGGGAGCCAAACAGCGCAGCGGAATTTAACTGAAACCCTCCAGGATCCAAGTGAAACAGGGTAAACTGGGTGTTCGAAAATTTTCATACCTAATTTTTGATTGAGATCTCTCACCCAACTGTAGAGTCGAATCACAAAACTTGAACAGTTGACGTGTTCAAGCTCTCTATGGTATTCATACGAGCCTCTCGGGATCACCACGCTTCCACCACGTCCCGGCAGATACGTTTCTCTTGCGCTCGCAGTGCTAGCTTGCGTCCTCCAAGGAATTGCAAGAGAAGAGTGTGGCTGTCCTTTTGGGAGGTTAGGGCAAGGAGACTTGTGAATTTCTCACTAGAAGTTGTATTTATAGTGAGACTCAACTTCCAGGCCTAATGGGTTTCAAAGCCCTAATCCAATTAGGCTTTAATTTCGGGCTTAATAATGGCTCAACTCTTGGGCCCATTACTAATATGAAATTAAAGTGAAACCATAACCCAAATAATTAGCCCATGCACTCTAATGATCCTAATAGCTCAATGTGTGCGACCCAATAGGCTCTTGCCACGTTGGCAATGATCATAAATCACATTTATGATCATAAGCAATGAGCGGTGTCTACCAACACATCATTACTACCCAAGTGACAAGATTGTCGATGATTCGACTAAACCTTTATGATCATCAACGATATATGCCATTGTCCCTTTGTCCAAGATATCAAGACTAAGCACGAGACATGGAATGTGTCACTCTCGTATAGCCCAATCTTTGGTTTCTTGATTACCGAGTAGACCAACTTAAACTGATGACATTGATATCATATATCAACTCATCCGAGCATGGCCATGCATTTTTCTAAGTCTTACTCTATCAAGGGGCCCGAAGATATCACTCCCGTTACATAGGAGGGACAAATCCCATCTTGATCATACAAATCCCTCCGCATGATATGTGACATACCCAATGACCTCCTTCAAGTTCACTCAGTTACGAGCAACAAAGGAAAGTATCAAAGTATGTGACTCACATGTAGGGAACCTTGATGATCTTAGGTCGAAGGACTACATATACCATGATCACTATGAGAATCACTTATGACACTCATATAACGATCCATGTAGTGTTCTCATGGTGGGTCGGTCCAGTACACAAGTTCTCCAACTTGTACCCATATGTAGACAACATATCTCATATTAGTCTTCATATATGCTAGTCGTTATTTATTATTGCAACCCGTTCCACAATAATACGAGACTAGGGACGTTAAAGAATATCATTATTCTAAGGTTACAATTATGTTTGTTAAGTTACGCAGAAACAAAACAAGAAACATAATTGATGGATTAATGCCTTAATAAAATATCATGACTTAATGTGAAAAATACAATCATCTCATGATTGGCCTTTTGGGCACAACACTAACAGATTTGACTCTTTGAACATTGGCTTTTATGGAAACGCCTAGGCTACATAAATGGTTTATGGTTTTCTACTCGCCTAAGTCAAAGCAACACTTGCATGCATGCTTGCATTCTTATGTTAAATAACTAGTGACATGAAGTTATAACCAGGGTACACATAATTAATTAGGCAATTGTAACCAGCATAAGACTTGCTCTCATAGGCTTCCTGGGTAGGGTCATGAGGGGCCATGTTACTCTGGTATCAAAGCCAAGTTCATAGACATTAGAGGCTAAGGACTGAGATCTAGGTTGTGATCCATGTGCTAGGGTAGTTAGTACTAAGCAACATCTGTGAGTTATCATCTAGCTTTGGCTGTAGGTTGTGATGGTGAAACTAGGTTAGGTGCATTTCGGACGGTAGAGGTTTGGTAATGGATCCTAGTAGTCTAGTGTGGCAACATTAGGGTAGAAAGTTTGCCTTGGAGTAGGTAGTTATGAAGTGACCACCATCCAAGGAAATTGTTATAGAACCTTAAACACGAGGTAGGCTACATGATCTGTAAGACTGGGAGTTGTGGATACCTCAAAGGTAGGAATGCCATCAGACTAGGTGGATCACTCCCAAAGTTCCAAAGGGTGAACCCACCATTGTGGATGGGTTAGGCGACATTGGAAAAGAGCTGTAGATGCGTTGACTGAGTGATAGGCACTTGATCAAGCATGCTACAAAGTGGAGTAAAGCACTCTTGTAGCTTTCTTTCGAGAGTAGAAGCTTAGGGCCGAGACTACCAAGGCCTTAAGCTAACATACTTTAACATTTGATAATCATTGATGAAGGACCACCAGTGAATGGTCTAGCATGAAGTAGCTGTTACCCACTTTGGGGTAGTCTAGTTACGGTGCCAAAACTGTGCATTTACACTCCCAGGTTTGGTGCGTCCTGTAGGTCATCAGAAGAACACCCCTAGTGTACATACTCAAGTGACCCTCTTGAGCACTATGTAAATACATGCATATTGGTCTAACCATAACACACATATTTACATTTATGCACACTATGGCAGGTAAGAAGGAAAACACTAGCACAAGTCTTAGTTTTGGCTTCCACACATTAGGCAATCTTGTTAAGTTCTAGTGACCAGCTACTGCACCTGTAACTTCCACTAATAAACTGTATCATTCTAGCCACATAACCCCCTGTTTTCATTGATCCATCATCAATTAGAGACTTAGAGAAAACCAAGGAATTTTGTTTTACATCAATAGCCCATCTTTGGACCAAGTTATGGATTTTTGAAGTTGGTTACAAAATTCTGACCAAATAAACAGTAACTCAGCCAACTTTGTAATGTCATATCTTTGGCTACAGGGCTCTAAATCCATAAATTCCAAATCCCAGTTAACCCTCTAGATGTCCTCTAATATTTTTCAAAATTTAATACGAATATTAATTCTACACAGGGAGATATTAAACTTTAGGTCCAGAGTCAAAATTCTGGCAACTTTTGGACCATTTTGCCCATACAATTTTTCCAAACCATGCAAACACTTCATTCACAAGGGGAAATCCCTCCAAGGCTATCCCATATATGTCCATTACACATAGGAATTACATTCCCTTTCTTTTAACAACTTTATGTGGCCAAAACAGAATTTACAAGTAAGCAGCCCATCATTCACACTTAGGCAGCTTTGCACCACATCACTTACATAGCCAAAACATTACTCAAATGTTCACATACTTGTCTCATTTTACATACACTACATGTAAATGCATACATGCACTACAATATGGTCTTAACTCAGCTAAATACACACCCTAGGTTACAGGAGTGCCTGAGACACAATGGACTCCAGAACAGGATGCTGGACAGCTGCTGCACAACACAATAAGTACCACCATTAAAAATACCAAATGTGCTCCTAAAATCACCAAAATTTCCAGATCATAACTAGACATATGGAAGTTCATGTACCTGAAATTTCAGATTAAAAATCAAACCACAAAGGTTAGTTTGAAGGTGATCTTTCAGCTGGACCTGAAATGACAGAATTGAGGGGAGTAAGTTTCATTGAGAAACTTAGTAAGGGTAGCACTTGGATTCAATAGGCAATGTAACCATCATTAAAACCTGCATCCAAAGACACTAAAACACAAAAACCACAATGCATATATACAAGATATAGCAACCAAATGCAGCAGCCAAACACAAACAACAAACACATGAAATGTGGCAGCAACATATACCATAGGTTAGTCCATAAAACACATAATAAACATAACCAAATCACTATGGCAGCCCTCCTCAAGCTAATGCTTGGTCTTAGGAGGATTTTAACAGTAGTTAGTACTAACTTTGGGCTCTAGAAACCCTCACTTTACTGCCATCTTTGTGCACTTCACACTAGGTCACAAAACCTTCAATAAGTGCACTCCCCTCACTAAGCTTGGTTCATCAAGCTCATGGCTCTCTTCCAAGCTTAGCCCTAGCTCCATGGATGTTTGAAAATTGCAGAAAACAGTCCATGAGAGCAAGAGAACCCTTACCAAAGTGGGTAGGCCAAAAATCAAGCTTGATCCTTGAAGTATCCAAGAAATAGCTCTAGTTTGCTTCCAATTGCTTCCTTTTGCCTTCAATTTCAATCAATTGCAAGTTTGAAGGTGTGGTGGCTATGGAGGAAGTATGGCTGTGTTCTTGGGCTGGGGGAGGATGAAAATGAGAGAGGAATAAGTGATTTGGCCACTTAAATGGCCTTAAATTAGCTTAAGGGCACAAAACACACTTAACAAACTTAGCCTTGCTTTATGTCAGTTTCTTTCTCACTAATTATGGTTTCTTTGTCTTAAAATCATTGGTACACATGTGCCCAACATTTTTGACTAATTATCAAGTCTTGGCTGCCTCCCCCATCGTGGGATAACCCCACAATTCCACCCTTAGACTTAAGTCAAAAGCTTGAACACCTTAAGATTTACACTAGGACGTTTAGGTCCTTAATGCCTTTAGTGTTTCCTTTGTCCAAACTTATCTTCCATGAGTAGTTTGGTCCTCCAATAGCACTTTCATACCATTTATATCCATCCCATAACTCTCCAAGTCTTTTTCTTGAGAGTTTTGGAATTGAGTACCCGAATTTCTAAAACCTTACAAAAAAGTCCATAGGTTGCTTGACAAACAAGCAATTCTTTAGGCATTTCTTGGGGGCCAAGTTACCAACTTGGAACACTTTTAAGGAGGTGTTGATCATGCCTTTTACCCTTCACACTTCAATCACTATGGTGACAATTACACAATATAATGGTTTTTAGTTATTATGACACACTTGTAATTCTCCCATTTTGTGAGGTGGTAACAGTAGCTCTTAGAAGAGAGTTAGAGGAGTTAAATACACGAGATGGCATGGTGAAGGTTGGCTCATCCAACCTAGTAGGAGTATGGGCGGCATGCCCATAGTGCAAAAGTTGACTAAAAATGAGGAATAAGAATGGATCATGTAGGAGTGGGGCTTAAGCCTTGGGTGCAAAAAGTGCATTGATCTTAGGTTGCACCTAGGAACTACTATCAACAGTTCGGGTGGTCATCAGACTAATCTTATTTTGGACTCAACTGAGTTAAGACCAACCTTGGAAGTTTGTTCTTAATAGTTGTTGCATAGGGAGTCAGTCTAGTACCCTAGAGGAATAGTTTCAAGCTATGCTTCAATTAGTCAAGTGGTCAAGTAGGTAGCCACCAGCCAGGTGTGACTGGTAGCCATAGTGAACTCATGGGTTGTGCGTGGCTAGTTCGAAGTAAGTCCTTACCTTCTCACTAGTTGTCTGTTATTTAGTTAGTAAGTTTTTGTGTCAATTTCTAGCATAGTTTTATTTGGCTTGTTGCGTCTGTTGGGTTTCAGGAGCCAAACAGCGCAACGGAATTTAACCGAAACCCTCCAGGATCCAAGTGAAACTGGGTAAACCGGGTGTTCAAAAATTTTCATACCTAATTTTTGGTTAAGATCTCTCACTCAACTGTAGAGTCGAATCACAAAACCTGAACAGTTGACGTGTTCAAGCTCTCTATGGTATCTACACGAGCCTCTCGGGATCACCACGCTTCCACCACGTCCCAGCAGATCCGTTTCTCTTGCGCTCGCAGTGCTAGCTTGCGTCCTCCAAGGAATTGCAAGAGAAGAGTGCGACTGTCCTTTTGGGAGGCTAGGGCAAGGAGACCTACGAATTTCTCACTTAAAAGTTGTATTTATAGTGAGACTCAACTTCCAAGCCTAATGGGTTTCAAAGCCCTAATCCAATTAGGATTTAATTTCGGGCTTAATAATGGCTCAACTCTTGGGCCCATTATTAATACAAAATTAAAGTGAAACCATAACCCAAATAATTAGCCCATGCACTCTAATGATCCAAACTGCTCTATGTGTGTGACCCAATAGGCTCTTATCACGTTGGCAATGATCATAAATCACATTTATGATCATAAGCAATGAGTGGTGTCTAGCAACACATCATTGCTACCCAAGTGACAAGATTGTCGATGATTCGACTATACCTTTATGATCATCACCGATATATGCCATTGTCCCTTTGTCCAAGATATCAAGACCAAGCACGAGACATGGAATGTGTCACTCTCGTATAGCCCAATCTTTGGTTTCTTGATTACTGAGTAGACTAACTTAAATTGATGACATTGATATCGCATATCAACTCATCCGAGCATGGCCATGCATTTTCTAAGTCTCACTCTATCAAGGGGACCGAAGATATCACTCCTGTTACATCGGAGGGACAAATCCCATCTTGATCATACAAATCCCTGTGCATGTTATGTGACATACCCAATGACCTCCTTCAAGTTCACTCAGTTACGAGCAACAAAGGAAAGTATCAAAGTATGTGACTCACATGTAGGGAACGTTGATGATCTTAGGTCAAAGGACTACATATACCATGATCACTATGAGAATCACTTATGACACTCATATAACGATCCATGTAGTGTTCTCATGGTGGGTCGGTCCAGTACACAAGTTCTCCAACTTGTACCCATATGTAGACTACATATCTCATATTAGTCTCCACATATGCTAGTCGTTATGTATTATTGCAACGCGCTCCACAATAATACTAGACCAGGGACTTTTAAGAATATTATTATTCTAGGGTTACAATTATGTTTGTTAAGTTACGCAGGAACAAAACAACAAACATAATTCCTGGATTAATCCCTTAATAAAATATCATGACTCAATGTGCAAAAATACAATCATCTCATGATTGGCTTTTGGGCACAACACTAACAGGGTCGTAGTTTTGAACGAGGTTAAGGGCTAACCCAAGTGCATTAGGACCTAAAGCTGCTCCAAATGTTGGGCAGGACTTGAAACCCTAGATGTCACTCCTCACTCAGGCCCTGGCCCATAAGTTCCAAGGTTTAACTCCCAAACCCACTTTAACACTAAAGACTTCAATTCGGCCAAACAAGCAATGGAAACCTTAAGTCTTATTTTCTTAAGGTGAGAAGCCTGGGAGGTGGCCCAGGAGGCTTTTAAACAAACCCAACAGTTACTTGCAGCAAAGGCAAGGCCCAATACCACTATTTTGCACAACAAGCAAGGCTTTAATTGATTACTTGCATCTCAAGCAAGGCAACACTTAATGGAGTTTTAAGTGCATAATTGGTGTGCAATCATGTGTGCTACTTATATGACAACCAAGAAGCCACATTATTGGTTTAGATTTTAAAGACCACAAGTTACTATGCACATGATGCTCTCGGCCAACTCACAAGCATATAGTAGTGCACCACATTTCCATAATTTTAGGCTCATAACTATTCACATAAAAGTGCCAAACATTGGCCCAAAACATTCAACATCCAAGTGCAGGCATATTGCCATCCATAAGTCATACATAACATGGCATACAAATCCAACAAAACCAACACAAGTCTAGGCATCAAGGACTACATATATGTACACAAAAGAGTAGTCTACCTACTGTCCAACATGGCTACATGCCATGAATCCCAAGCTAAACGTGCCAAGTTATTACATACCAAGACCACTAATGGTCAAACATAACCTTGAGTATGCCATACATGAGTACACACAGCAACACCAACCCAGTTGCCTGGTTCATTGTCATGAAAGTAAATACTATGATCAGAGCCAAAGTCCAAGTATCCATAGCCTTCCTAGACAAGTCTCCAACTACAACCTGCAAACTTAGCTCATAAGTCTCGGCCCACCATATATATAAGACTTGTAATGAACCTAAGATGATAAGCCAAGAACACATTGGCACATACCTTGGAAACTAAGCAATTTAGTGCAAAACACAAGCAACAAGCAAGCTAGCACTACTCAGGCCGAATGTCCTTTCCTGAAATAAAAAGGATGGGCAGTGAGTATAACTCAGTAGGATTCACTTATGTATATTCAACTCTAAAAAGAGTCTATTTAGTTAAGCTGAGTATTCACTCAAAGCTTAACCTCCCATTAGCTAGCTTTACCTCCAAAACAAACACAAGACAAAGAAACCAAGCATATACATATACAAGATAATTAACCATAGCAAATAATCCATAAGTGAGGTTAGCAAGCACATGGAAACATCAAAGCACACAAGTACACACACACACTCCACACTTTTGCTCTCGGCCAAGATAAACCATACATGTACCCATGTGCACAATGCACACATATATCCACCTTTCAATCCCCTTCCCCTTAAAGCTCCAAAATGCCAAGCAAATAGGCCATATTTACTTGCATTTCTAGTACATGTACAATAGTTAATTAGCTAATCAACAATTCAACCGAGTGAAAAATCAATAGCCCATCAAGCAACTAAGGTCATTTGGCAAATTTCAACCATCACTTAGTCACTCTAAACACTTGAACCATGGTAATTCACCCAGCAATATCAAGTGTTAGTGAACCCTACCTCAATAGCTTTTGGTCTCAAGCCAACCTTCCAATATCCAAGTGTTCTTCACACACAATGCCTACCACAACAAACAATAGGCATCGACAACACAAACTCATGGATTAACTACCATGTTTTTCAATGAAGAACACTACAATACACAAGCTTAAGCTCTCGGTCACAATGCCCATTTCCACATATTTGTGTTATCCATCACACTAACTCATTACATGCTCATCTAATCACCAATGAACATCACTCATGGTATCATTACCATGTAACCAAGTGAAGTACACTCGAATACACTAATCCAAGCTTTCGGCCAAATTTGCCCATTTCACACAATAGTGTTCTTTACCAAACTAGCCCATTACATAAACACCTAATCATCAATGATCAATGTTTATGGCACCAATACCATATAATCAAGTAATGAGCACCAATTTACTCTACTTCAAGCCCTCGGCCATAATGCCCTTTTTCACATAACAATGTTCTTCATCCATTTAGTTCATCATATAATCACCAAATCACCAATAACCATTGTTCATGGCACTAATACCATGTAATCAAATGAGGAACACACAATTACCTCAAAATGCACCTTTCGGCCAAATTCCAATTTGCTCAACTTGATGTTCTTCACTCAAACTTGCCTAGCACAAGAACAAATAGGCAACAACAACACTTAGTCATGGATTAATTTCCATGGAAATGAAGAAGAACATCAAGTTCATTCATCCAACACATTCGGCCAACATTCCACTTCCAAACCGAAACATTTCTTGCTCAATTAGCTTAACTCATCATCAATTGAGCACTTAAACTCTTCATTCATGGAACAATTACCATGTATTCAAGAGGAATCATGAAATACCTTGGAACCATAGCTTGAATAAGCTCGGTCTTCCTTGAATCTCTAAGAACCAAGCTTGATTCCAAGCAAGCAAAGGCCGAAACACACTTCTCCAAGCTTGAATCCTTCAATGCTCTCAAGATTTCTTGGATTCAAGGCCAAATGGTGGATGAACTCTCAAGAACACGCTCGGCCAAGAAAAGAACAAAGGAAGCCCAAAATAGAACAAATGGCTTTGACTTGGTTTCGGCCGAGTGATACAAGTATATTAGTTAGCTAAAATGCTATATTAGTTAGCTAAAATGCTAACTTTTGCCTTCCATTAATTTGCATGAGGCAATGTAGCCCCCAAATCCTTATGTCCACAATGCCGCCACTAAAACATGTGTCTAGTATGTCATTCAAGTCACTCCTTGGCCCATAATGCCAAGCATAAGACAACACAAGTACCAATGCATTATAATCACCCTTGTATAACCAACCATATAACTAGACAAACAACTAGTTAGTTTAACTAGTAACTAGTGAATAGTACTTTAGTGGTAGACAAGATTTGATTAGTAATCATTGTTGTCTCCCACAATTTGGCTTAGTATGGCACTAGTCACCTTGAAAACTTGCATGGCCGAATATGCCAACTTTTAGTTTGTAGTTTTAATTGTACCATTCATCTAAGTGTACAATTTGATCCCCTTTCTCTGTTTTCTGTCAGCTTTCCCATAGTCCAGTTTCTATGTGCAGTTAAGGTCTAAAGGTTTCCAATTTTGCACATAGGTCACTCTACTAGTTTCCATAGTTCCCCTCACTCTTCCTTTTTTTATTTTTCCTTGTTTTCCTTTGTTCTCCTTGGCCTAAGCCAAGCACTTAGGAGGTGCCTAACACTAGGACCTACTTGTTAGTGTGTGAACCCACATAAGAAGAGGCTTAAAAGGCTTAGATTGGAAATGTTCTAGGGTTCCAGAAAATTGCCTTCTTGCAAGAGTTAGCTTGGTGGCCTAGTTGTTAACAAATGACTGGCTAGTTAAACAGATGAGTTCTTTAAAGTGCCCAATTATTGGAGCAGTTTCATCAGATGGAAAAAAGGAAAGTAGGTAAGTTTTATTTCATTTCTAACCATCAAATGTCAAAGGTAGTTGTGGAAAGAAACAAGGTGCAAGGAATTCATCCGAGGGTAAACGGATGGATAGGTTTGTTCATCCGTTAGCTGTATTCCCTAAGGTTGAGCTAGTAAGAATCATTTTATTGCTGGGGTTTGGCTTGACGAGTAGAAGGTAGTAAGAGAGCCCAAGCAATAGGATTGGCTACTGTGGACTAGGGGATAGTGGGTGACTTGAGGTCATTATCCCGAGGTTAAGTGGGGTCAAATGCCATTTAGATGACTTGTGGAAGATGAAAGACTCGGCTAGAGAAAGTAGTGGAGTAAGTTAAAAACTAAGTCCTTAGTGGAACCGAGGAAGTTGTGGGGATCATATGTTGCATCGAGTTAATGTCAGTAAGTTAGTAAAATATTGGACTATCAAGTCAAAAATGGTCAGGTAATGCTAGAAAGAAGATCTTTCACCTTAACCCTTTATGTTAGTGCTCGAGGAGTGCCCATGAGGTAGAGTTCATTACGATTGGTCGAGAGTCGACTCATAAGTAGCCAAAGTGAGAAGTAACCTCCTACCAAGTTTAATTTACTGATGGTAATCAGAGGTACCAAGTTTAGTGTAGGTATAGTTGTGCTCACATGTTGTGCAATGACTTTAGGAGTTGTTGTGTTCACTAGAGTAGGTGAAAGCTGAGGGTTGGAACCCTATATGGAAAGGATATTGGTTAAGCTAGTTTTCAGCCTAAAGTTAGAGCAATTCACATGACCCTAGTGCCTTGTAAAGGAAGGGCTAGTGACCTGCAAGATTGGTTAAGGGCTAGTAGGTGCACTAAGTTAAATTACCACGGGCAAGCCACCTAGGAGATTTTACATGACTAACCACCTCCTGATAGTTGATTGAAGTGGTGGTGAAATTAGTTCTCCCACCAAGAAGGTGAGTTGATGTGGCGAAAACCATTAGTGCATCGTTTCAACCTGAAGGTGATGCAGTGTTGTCATGGTATGGTAGGTACGTATGGAATGTGATGATGGTTCCTTGTAACCATAGACTAAGGGATGGATGGTCGTTAAGGGGTTAGTTGACATTGTTAGAGGTTAGGAGGCCTATGAGGTAGTTAAGGTCTCGAGAAACACTAGAGGCATGTCAAAGCCTAGTGAATGGGGCTGAGGTGTCAAAGCCAAGAATGCCTAAATGGCCTTGGATTGAGTAGTACATTGCAACTCAGCTAAGAAACCTATAGGTGCTTCAGGCATAGGGTGAGTTTTGGGGGCCAAGAAGCAAGTGTACTAAAGACACGCCTATTGAGCTAATCTAGTATGTGTAGGTGTTGGGCTTTTAGTGCAGATAAGTGAAGAGACTTGGTGTGTAGGCTTCAGGCACCTAAGATACCCTGAGTGAGTAGCTGAACCATCAAGACCTTTGGCTTAGTTAGCATGTTGTTAACTTATTCATCAGATGCTAAGAGGCCTAAGCTGACGTGGCACAGACGATGCCCAAAGGCTATTAGGTACTTGGAGGTCTTGGCATTCATGCCAAAGAAGTTGTCTCTAGTAGGCATGTGGGTGTAAGAGACTCCAAAGTAACAAGGGCAGTAGGAGTTCAGTGCTTGGGTGGTGCATAAATATCTTGATTAGCACACTGGTATGTTCGATGCATATAGGCTGTCCGAGGGGAGCATTGAAGACTTGTACTCTAGGGTGTGCAAAGACTTGTAACTCTTGGTTAGTCACTAATTGGAAAAGCCCTAGAGTATAGTGGAGCTTAGAGTGGAGTATGCCTTAAGGTGGTAATGGTGTATGTTGCAAGGCCATAATACACTAGTGACACATTTAGTCTAGTGATCATTTGGAGTTAAAGAACTGACTATGCAGAAGATATTGGACAAGTCATATGCTTGTTAAGCTCGCTTGGACAAAGTGGTTTAGTATACAGGTATTGGGTGCCAAACCTAGGGAAAGTCTCTTTAGTGTGAGTGGTAACGGACAAGTTTAACTTGTTAAGTTAGGTTACACTAACAGGTTTGGCATAAAAGAGAGAGAGGATGAAGCTGGTCAGTGCCGAGCATTTAGTAGGTGACTATCAGTGTAAGGTTAGCGGACAGGTTTTCAAAAAACTTGTTATGCTAACTTGCACTAAGAAGCTTGGGCACAACAATTAGTGTTAAAGAGTTGTGGTCACCGAATTCACTGGGACAAGTTAAGTAGTTAGGTGTCCTTCAATATCACCATGTGCTAGGGGTAGTGAAAGGCCACATCATAGTCTTCAACAGTAGAATTGTACTAAGGTATTTTAGATTAAGTAAGGTCTGGCCGAGGTGGGGAGAATAGTTGGCAATTCTTGGTTTGTTGATAAGTTTGATCACAAAGTATGGCACGAGCCATAGTAGCTATACAAGACGGGACCCAATTAAAGTGCCTGAAGGCATTGACTAAGTGAGTCACGTAGTTCGGCCCCAAGCGGGTTGTTGTGAGAATGACACCTCTTGGTAGGTTTAGTTAGGATACATTGGCATCATATCCTAGGGTCACACCTTAAGGTGGGCAGATTGAATTTGGAGGACCAAATTCTCCAAGGTGGGGAGAAATGTTACAGCCCTCATAGCGAGAAGCTCATTTAATATATATAAACTAATAAATCTCTAGCTTAATATCTTATTTTAAGTTCATTTAGCAAGGTCAAGCAAGTTAGTTAAGGTTTACTTGGTTCTGAGGAGATTATGGCATCAAAAGAGGTTTGGGGGTAAAATGGTAATTTTGGAACCCAAGGTGTCGGGCTGAGTCCCGAGAGTCAAAAACAAGTTTTAAAACCTAAACAAGTTTTAAAACCTAACCCTTACTTAGCATCCAAATTTTCACTAAGTATTGAAGGTTTGACCAAGAGTTACTATTTTGGCAAGGGGGCTTTTTGACAAACTTATTAAAGCTTGAAGGCTTATTGGAAAATGATGTTTTAAAACTTGGTAAAGTGTTTTGGTTACCACATTTCTTCATTTTTCTAGGCAAATCGAGCTCCTTCCAGGCCAATTGATTTCTTTTTCAATTCCCACTAAAATTCAAGAGTTGTTTGTGAAATTCTAAGGTTCCAAGGTTGACTAAGCAATGGGTGACTTGTTTCAAGGAATTTTTGTGCTTTGGAAGCTTGTAATCATGTTTTCCAGTTGGGGCTTTGTTTTGTATGAGAGGTAACTCAATTTTCCTGTTGTTTCTTTGCTGGTTTGGCGCCTAATTGATTGGTTGGGTTGTGTTAATTTGATGCTATTATTGGGTTTTGGGAGCCAAACAAGCGTAGCGGAATTTAACCAAAACCGTCCAAGATCTAAGTGAAAAGAGGTAAACCGGGTGTTCGAAAATTTTCATATTCAATTTTCAGTTGAGATCTCTCACCCAACTGTAGAGTCGAATCACAAAACCTGAACCGTTGACGTGTTCAAGCTCTCTATGGTATCCACACAAGCCTCTCGGGATCACCACACTTCCACCACATCCCGACAGATGCATTTATCTTACGCTCATGTGCTAGCTTGCATCCTCCAAGGAATTGGAAGAGAAGAGTGTGGCTATCCTTTTGGGAGGCTAGGGCAAGAAGCTCGAATTTATCACTAAAAGTTGTATTTATAGTGATACTTAACTTCTAGGCCTAATGGGTTTTAAAGACCTAATCCAATTAGGTTTTAATTTTGGGCTTAATAATGGCTCAACTATTGGGCCCATTATTAATACAAAATTATTGTGAAACCAAAACCCAAATTATTAGCCCATGCATTCTAATGATCCAAATGGCTCTATGTGTGCGACCCAATAGGCTCTTACCACGTTGGCAATGATCATAAATCACATTTATGATCATAAGCAATGAGTGGTGTCTAGCAACACATCATTGCTACCCAAGTGACAAGATTGTCGGTGATTCAACTAAACCATTATGATCATTACCGATATATGTCATTGTCCCTTTGTCCAAGATATCAAGACTAAGCACGAGACATGGAATATGTCACTCTTGTATAGCCCAATCTTCAATTTCTTGATTACCGAGTAGACCAACTTAAACTGATGACATTGATATCGTATATAAACTCATCCGAGCATGGCCATGCATTTTTCTAAGTCTTACTCTAGTAAGGGGCCCGAAGATATCACTTTCGTTACATAGGAGAGACAAATCCCATCTTGATCATATAAATCACTTCGCATGATATGTGGTAAACCCAATGACCTCCTTCAAGTTCTCTCAGTTATGAGCAACAAAGGGAAGTATCAAAGTATGTGACTCACATGTAGGGAACCTTGATGATCTTAGGTCGAAGGACTACATATACCATGATCACTATGAGAATCACTTATGACACTCATATAACGATCCATGTAGTGTTCTCATGGTGGGTCGGTCCAGTACACAAGTTCTCCAACTTGTACCCATATATAGACTACATATCTCATATTAGTCTCCACATATGCTAGTCGTTATGTATTATTGCAACCCGCTCCACAATAATACTAGACTAGGGACATTTGAGAATATCATTATTCTAGGGTTACAATTATGTTTGTTACATTATGCAGAAACAAAACAACAAACATAATTGCTGGATTAATGTCTTAATAAAATATCATGACTCAATGTGCAAAGAAAACAATCATCTCACGATTGGCTTTTAGGCACAACACTAACAGCCATTTGGTTGGAATTGCTTGGAACCTAGGTAAAATCTTAGTAGAGCTTATTCTAGATGTTGGATTGCTTGATCTTTGCTTATAGCTAGGAATTGAGGTAAGGTAATTATGATTCATACTCATTTGATACCATTCATTGCTTGTTTGTGGTGAAATTCTTGTGAATTTGATGATTCGCGTTAGTTATGGAGGGAGTTGTTCATGGTGAACTAGTTAAGTTTCTAAGCTTAGTGTGATGTTTGTCTGTGTTGCAAGCTTGGAATGGATGGTGCATTGTGGCCTAGGAAGTGTGTTTTTCAGGTTTTCAAAGTGGGATGGTTTCCCAAACTTGTTTGGGAGCCTTTGGAATCCTCTAAAGAGGCTTAAGAGGCTTTTTCTAGGTGTAGGGCATGGGGCTCTAGCGCCGAGGCGCTGTTCCGCATTGCAGTGCCCAAGGTGCATTTTCAGCCACATAGAGTGCGGTGCTCCTGGTGCCTAGGCTTTAGGTCCTCTTGGTGCCTGGGCCTCAGTGGCACTTCTCCTCTTGGCGCCTAGGCACCAGCACTCAACAGCTTTGACCTGTTGTGGGGCTTTCGCCTTAACTTTTCGCTCGGGCATCGGATTTAGATGATTCAAGATTCCAAGTGAAGCTAATACAGAGAAATACCATTTCCATGCCTTCCTAATGCTTGTATTTTCTCAAGTTTGGACTTATTTTAGTTCAAAGTGAAGGCATGTTTGGCCACAATAGAGCACCATTAGTTGGGTGCAAGGTTTAGTACCATTAAGAGCCTAGCTAGGCCTCTGTGTTTGAGGTTCTAATGTGAAAACCTTAGGGCACCTAGGTAGGTTCCAAAGAATCTAGTAAATGAGTCCAACCATGGTCATTACTACTCCACTAGTGTGAACCAAGTAATGGTGGATAAGTTTGTGCCTTGAGTAAAGGTTTACTAGACTTGTAGCCTAGGCAAAATTACTTGAGGTGCAAGTGAGAACCTAGTGCACTCTTGGTAAGGGTTTAAGGGGAAGCCCAGTACACAAGTGACTGAGGCAAGTCTAGGGACCTGAGGCGCAATGTCAAGGCTTAGTACACCTTGTGAGTTCCTTGGAACTCAAGCGAGGCGCACCAACCATGTTCACCTGCACAACAATTAAGCGATGGTTAAACTTATTGCGTTAGTAAGCTAAGGTTTACTAGGAGTGAGTTAGGGGCCAGAACCCACTATGCACAAAGTGATGCCCGTTACAGGACTTGGAGGAGGAAGGGTCCCAAGGGACCTAGATATATGCGTATATGTTAGAGCCTTACACTATATGAGCCCACAGTAGATTACATATACATATATATGTGTTGTCATCTGTGGTTTCTTTGCAAGTTGAAGATCCCTTACTAACAATCTTAGGATTCTCATTGCTTTAGTTTCATGTTGTGTAGATACAGAGGTTGCTGGACTTGACAATCATTGAGGGTTGTCATGGTAGCTTCCATTAAAGGTGTATTGCCTTAAGAATCATTGAGATTCTAGTTTATTTGGCTACCTGATAGTTAAGTTGTTATTGTACTAACTATAATTTTCTTGCCCATAGAGGCAAGTGAGCACGTGGAAGATCATTGAGGCTTGCCACCGGGATATCTCATCTATGGTGGAAGCTAGTTGATTAGATCTCAGTAGCACTAGCCCTATGTATGTATAATTTATGGTAGTGGCATCGAATGTGTATGAATAGAGTTATGGACTCTAGGGTTGCCTTCGGGTGTAGGGCATGGTCTATGATTATTTAAATGCCCACACACGGTTAATTATGTGTAGGATTAATGTTGATGCTATAAAATTTTTGTATGCTTTGACTCTTTGAACATTGGCTTTTATGGAAATGCCTAGGCTACATAAATGGTTTATGGTTTTCCACTTGCCTAAGTCAAAGCAACACTTGCATGCATGCTTGCATTCCTAGGTTAAATAACTAGTGGCATGAAGTTTTAACCAAGGTGCACATAATTAATTAGCAAATTGCAACTAGCAAGAGACTTGTTCTCATATGCTTCCTGGATAGGGCCATGAGGGGCCTTGTCATATTGGCTCGGGAGGCATTCAGAGTAGAGTAGGTCTACAAATCTCTCTTTCCTTTGTTTTATGCATGTTGTTTACTGCCTCTAGCCTCCCTCTGATGTTGATTCTAAGACTAGTGCTCAGTCCTAATTGTGTCCATTCTTTCTTCATTAATGGTCATTCTTTGGAATTATTTTGCCAGCTGGTAAAGCTCCCTTATGATTGTTGGCATTCGCTTTAAAAGCTCAAAAGGGAGGTTGGAACCTTTTGAAAGTCCTCTAATGAGTGCCAAAATTCAGACTTTGGGAGATAGGTCGACAACCTTCAAGGCTTCTTGGTTGAACCTGTTTACATTGTCTTGTAGGGACTCACTTTTCCTTGGCACTATATTAAATAACCAATCAACTTTCTTCACCAAAAGGTGACTCTCAATGAATTGATGGGTAAAAGCAAAAGATAGTTCTAGAAAAGAAGAAATAGAGGAGGAAGGTAAATTATTATTCTAGGCTGTGGCTAGTCCTAAGAATGTTACCTTGAAGCATTTGCACAAGGTCGCCTCATCAACTCCACTCAGTACCACGTTCTTCTAGTACTTGGTCAGATATGCCTGGGATACCTCTTCCATCATATGAGTCCAGTTGGGTTACCCAAAAGTCTAGCAAAATGGGAGCATTCCTGATGGCTAGTGTGACGGTAGCTTTATCGCCGACAAGGATTCCAGACAAGCACATCCACATCGGTTTTCACATTATATGCTCTTCTATCTAGTCCATCCTCTCTAGCAACTTTAGCATAATGGAGTTGGAAAGGTCGAGACAAGGTGACAATTTGCTTGCAGACTTGTTCACAAGAAGGATAGCCCTTTTTCCCTACGGCCATGTTTCGAGCCATAAAGTGTTTGGCTCTCGATATGGGACTCATCTCACGTGCTACCTTTTAAAATATGAAGGGAACTTCAAGTGAGCCAGGGTTTTAGACCTTTTTGGTGTAGGCACCCTGTTAGGAGACCTCTAGTGAAAATACTACTAAAAACATTGAGCAGTTTATGAGACCATTGTACATTAGAATTCACGGAGGAACCCCATCGCCAATGTCACGGGGCGATCATGCTTTGGCAAGGTAGACCAGCTGCCTAATTAATCTTCTATTAGAGCAAGAGCCTTCTACGGTGGGGGATCGTAGAGAAACTTGTCCTTGGATGCCTGAGTAATCACCACAGCGATACATGCCAAGGATATCACAGATAATGCCATTTGGTGTCCTTTGGTTTCTCCAGTATCCATAATCTACATGGTACGCTTCCTAGAAGGCTCTCTTGGAACTATGGTGAGCCTAGAAAATACCAGAAAAAAGGAACAAAAAGGAATCCTTTGAGTGTTCCCAAGAAGGGATTCCCTAACGCCCAAGTCAATGACTGATTTAAAGAAAAGTATGTTGCATGCTTAGTAGGAATCCCATAATTGTGGCTTGGGGATACTTTTTTTATAGGAAGCGTGGAGGACTCAGGTGATCTAGCAGTACCTCAAATCAACCATCCATGTGTCTGATGAGATCCAAGGTCAGGGGTCTATTTTCCCCCAACAACCTTTGTCGCCAACTGCCCTGACACTTGCCTAGGGAAGCATTTTGCACGCCATACATAGTACATTCCCAATAGTCTTGTTAAAGTTCTGAAAGTACTTCAGTCTTCAAATGCCAAGGTCTCCAATGTGCTCCTCAGCCAAGTAGGCACCCAAGTACATTGGTCATTCCTGAGCTTCATGTGGCCTGAAGTACCTTCATTTTATGAATGAGTATGCCCGACCTCTTCAAGGGGCTACGGTTAGTAGTTCTTCAAGTGAGGAGACTTCAAGGCTCTGGGCCTTCAGCCATCAAACACATTATGCATTACTAGGTTTAACCTTAGTCTAGAGGAATTATGTTGCACATATTACTTCCAGTTATGATACTATCCCTTTTATCCAATGATGATCCACAACAAACATACCAGCTACTACTTGACGCATGTTCATCATCCCACATTGAATTATTCGGCTAGCTACAAGTAATCAATGCAACAAAGCACATTGGATATATCACAAGAAAACCAGCTAATCATATTAAGCCAGAAATAATCATAATCACAAAATCATCCTAGGGTTCATCTATTCTACGCTTGAGTAGGAAAAGTCTAGCTCATAGTGCCATAAAATAAACACCAAAGAATCAGAAGGAAATTAAGAAGAGAATAATCCATGGCTAAGGGTCTTCATGTCCAAGAAATCTTTGATCCAATGCTCATAAAACTATGTTAATCATCAGAACTGCGAACACTAACCTTCATGAAAAACCATATTTTCTGCATATTTTTTTTCTCTTTCTATTCATGCTCGATTATGTTCTAAATTAATCGAAAAACCCTAAAAATTAAGACAGACATGGGCTTAAACACGATCATGTAGAAGGTCATGTTACTCCTCTGGAAGTTAAAATCTTGCTCAATTCAACATGGTTTAGAACATAGGCATGTGAAAAGGTCATGTAAGCTGCAAAACTATGCCAAAATCTTGTAATTCAGCTGATAGACTTTACCCAAAATAATTTCTGGCTCAAAAGAAGCTAAAATATGAATTGAAAATGAAATGTCAACCAATTAAGCTTCATATCCTAGCAAAATGACATCAAAAGGCAAGCCAATATAAGAGAAAAACCCATAAAAAATACAAGGGAAAAACCCATAGAAACATAACTAAATATGATCATATCTCCACACTTCATTTCCATAACTCAATTTAATGCTCTTATTGGCTCAAGTTAACACATAAACCAACAATATAGCATACAACATACATCAAATATAACTCAACATAACTTAAATGCCTTACCTAGAATAATCAATGCAAGCAATTCCAAGCATTAGTATCCTTGTTGTCTCAGTTTTCTGCTCTTCTTTGTACCCTTTATTGTAGATTAAGTAATACCTTATAATTAATCATTCAATACATAAATAAACTATACCTAGGCCAGTACTTAACAATACCCCGCGTGGTTAAAATGATTAACTTAACCACTGTCTTGCACTTTACATATCTGGCCTTTAATGTTTCTTGGACCCAATGTTTTTTTTTCTTGTTTGTTAATATTCCACAAACAAGAAAAATAAAAAAAATAAAGGTAGTAAGCCTTTTTTTTTTTAATCCAAATATAACCAAAAGAAAAATAAGCATCTTACCTTTCTTAACAGAACCCATCTCATTCTCGTGGCTAATCTCCCTTTTAATATTATCTTGTTTCCTAGCCTCTATTGCCTGTTCTTCCTAACAAGCAAAAAAAGAACAAGATCATAGCCCAAATTCTAGCAATATCAACACTGAGCTAAACCATGAAAATCTTGAAAAAATCAAATAAATGCTTACCAAGCAAAATTAAGCTTAAAACTTTGCTCCATAAGTATCGAAGCCAAGTTCTCCAACAAATTCCCTCAGCTTCTATGATTAATTGGTTTGATTGGAGATTAAGCATGGTTTGACCATGGTGTTTACAAGAGATAAATGTTTTGAATGGGGTGAATGAAGAAGATGCTAATTAGGTGGGGTTAGTTACCACCCAATCGCTTCACCTCTCTCACACACAAGTTCCATGCACCTAGTGCCACATTTGTTACTCTCTCATAAGTTGGGTCCTCATATGTAATATACAAGAAAATTAGGGACCCAAGCCAACATTATACTGCCCTAAATCCTTCTCCATCTTAATTATACATCTAGTCCTCAGAATTAACAGACGTCCAGTTTAGTCCAAAGGCTTTTGTGGGTCATATTTAAACCACTCATAGACAATCTAGTCAAATCACAATTTCACAAGGATAAAGTGGGAATCACAAAAAATTATGATACCTCAAAGTCAATATTTTCTCATCCCCTATCCAACCATGATAAAAAAATGAGTCATTATGTGAAATGACCAAAATGTCCCTCTTGGCCTTGCTAGATTAAATGACCAAATTGATTCGTTTTAATCTACTATACTTAGAATTAGTTGAGACTTTGCTTGCAATAATTATTCTAAGCATCTAAATTTACTAAAATAACAACAATTACCTCAGTAATCTAGCTTTAGGTCTTGGAGGGTTGTTACATTCTTCAAAATGCTATTTGGTAGTCGCACGAAAAAGAAACAAACTACCTCGGAGCCAAGAATTTGAAAAGTTATCTGGCACTTGCACTATTATGGTCCTTCTAGTGGGAAGCATACCAGAGGAAGGCAAAGTGTTTTAAATCAAGTTTGGAACTTTAATTCAAGTTTACATAGCAAGAATAGGAAAGTTTAGGAAGTTCGCTAAGTTCCGTGAAGGTTAAGATGCTAAATGAGGTTTGGGGGAAAATGGTAATTTTGCATCCCGACGAGTCAGGTTAAGGCCCGAGTGGTTAAAATCAGTTTTTATAACCTAACTTTTAACTTTAACACAATTTTAGTTGAAATAAACAAAATTTGACCAAGAATGACTAAGGTTACCAACAGAAGGGGGTTTAAGTGTTCCATGTTTAATACTTAGGTGGCCTGGATTTTAAACTTGGTTGATAAGATGGTAAAGTGGGGGATGGCTGCCATAACCAGAGTTTGTCCTTCACACCATCATTTGTTCATCCAATTGAGCCCAAAATCAAGAGTTTTTAGTGGAAAGAGGAGCCACCATAAGTATATAGGTCATTGGAAGCTTGTTTCAACCATAAAATCATGGTTTTGGAGCTTGGAAGCATGTTTCCTTCCTTCCCCTTTTTTTGATACGAGGTAATCAATGTGTTCTTGATTGATTTCATGTTTATTAGTTGATTGGGAGCTTAGGTTTTGGTTAGAAGTTAGTGACTTGATGTTTTGCACCCATATTTGCTTTGAACTTAGGTTGAAGTTTGTGGAGCTTGGTTGGTGTTAAAGAGTTGCATAATTCTTGGTTGTTACTTGGAGTTGAGGTAAGGGAGTTGTGTTGTCGAGTTTAATTACTATTATTGCAATCAGTTTGCTTGATGAATTTAAGTAGTTCTAGCAATGGCATTGGTTAGTGGGCCAAGTTGGATCATGGGGGACTATGAGGTTTCTAATGATTGGAATTATGATACAATGAATCATAGATTGCCTTGTGATAGTTGGTTGTGTTCTATGCAACATGTTTTATAGGTGTGTGAAGTTTGGAGGCTATCCATGCATGTTTGACATGTTTGGAAAGCGTCCAAAGTTCATAGCAGCAAAACTAGGAATTCTTTGGGCTGTCGCAGGTATTGGCGACACGTAGCCAATTGTCGCCAATACCCACGATGCATCGCCATTACAAGAAAATTGGCAATTCGTTACCAACTGTGGTGACATGTTGCCATAGGCATGTTGGTGGAATTTTCCAAGTTTTGCTAGGACAGTCCAGGGAAGACCTAAGGGGTTTTTAGGGTACCTTGGAGTCTAAGCATTCCGGGAGTACTCTGAGACTTTCAAAACTCCTTCGGGACCTAGGAGTTTTCTTGAGTCTTGTAAAGTTTTATGGTTACTTCTACCATATGCAGGCAAACTAGTTTACAAAGGATCACAACTAGGTGTCACTATCTTGGGTCAAAGGTTTAGAACCCTTGGCTGCTTAGCCATGCCATTAGTGATGAGGTTGCAAGGTGCAACCTTAGTGAACCTAGTCTAGAAGGTCTTTATGGCCTTGTTTACAATAGTCCCACCACAATGCCCCTATACAGCACGAACGGGAGATGGTCAATTGGTGATTTATCACTAGTTAGGCTGGCAAGCTAAGCTTGCTAGAGGACAAGGCAATGCCTTGTAGTTCAAGGACCAGGATGAGGAGAGGTCCCAAAGGACCCAGGTATGAGCTCACAGCAGGTTACATATGTTTTCATTTGTTGAGTCCTTAGTAATTTTCTTCTAGGTAAAATGAAGACCCTTAATGAGAATTTATAAATTCTCACTCCCTAGTTATGTTGTGCAGATTCTGAAGTTGTTGGGCAGGGTAACCACTGACGGTTATTGTGGTTGTTTGCTTTTGTTGCAGGTATTTCACATGAGAATCTTTATGTTTCTAATCTACTTAGGTAACTTGTTGGTCAAGTAATAGTACTTGTTACCACCACACAAAAATGGGAGAATTCCAAGTGTGTCATAATGGCTAAAAAAACCATTATATTATGTAATTCTCACCATATTGATTGAAGTGTGGGGGGTAAAAGGTATAATGAACACCTCCTTAAAAGTGTTCCAATTTGGTAACTTGGCCCCTAAGAAAAGCCTTAAGAATTGCTTGTTTGTCAAGCAACCTATGGACTTTTTTGTAAGGTTTTGGAAATTCAGCTACTCAATTGCAAACCTCTCAAGAAAGAGACTTGGAAAGTTATGGGAAGGATATGAATAGTCTAAAAGTGCTATTGGAGGACCAAATTGCTCATGAAAGACAAGTTTGGACAAAGGAAACACTAAAGGCATTAAGGACCTAAATGTATTAGTATAAACCTTAAGGTGTTCAAACTTTTGACTTCAGTCAAAGGGTGCAATTGTGGGGTTATTCCACCATGGGGGAGGCAGTCAAGACTTGATAAATAGTCAAAAATTTTGGGCACATGTGTTCCAATGAATTTAAGACAAAGAAACCATAATTAGTGAGAAGGAAAATGACATAAAGCAAGGTTAAACTTGTTAAGTGTGTTTTGTGCCCTTAAGCTCATTTCAGGCCATTTGTTACCACCTCACAAAATTGGAGAATTACAAGTGTGTCATAATGGCTAAAAGCTATTATATTGTTTAATTTTCACCATAGTGATTAAGGTGTGAGGGGGTAAAAGGCATGATCAACACCTCCTTAAAATTGTTCCAAGTTGGTAACTTGGTCCCCAAGAAATGCCTAAAGGATTGCTTGTTTGTCAAGCGACCTATGGACTTTTTTGTAAGGTTTTGAAAATTTAGGCACTCAATTGTAAAACTCTCAAGAAAGAGACTTGGAGAGTTATGGGAAGGATATAAATGGTCTGAAAGTGCTATTGGAGAACCAAATTACTCATGGAAGACAAGTTTGGACAAAGGAAACACTAAAGGCTAGACCTAATGTCCTAGTGTAAATGTTAAGCTGTTCAAGCTTTTGACTTAAGTCTAAGGGTGGAATTGTGGGGTTATCCCACCATGGGGGAGGCAGCCAAGACTTGATAATTAGTCAAAAATTTTGGGCACAAGTGTGTCAATTATTTTAAGACAAAGAAACCATAATTAGTGAGAAAGAAAATGACATAAACCAAGGTTAAGCTTGTTAAGTGTGTTTTGTACCCTTACGCTCACTTAAGGCCATTTAAGTGGCCAAGTCACTTATCCCTCTCTCATTTTCATCCTCCCCCAGCCCAAGAACACAGCCATACTTCCTCCATAGCCACCACACCTTCAAACTTGCAATTGATTGAAATTGAAGGCAAAAGGAAGCAATTGGAAGCAAACTAGAGCTATTTCTTGGATACTTCAAGGATCAAGCTTGATTTTCAGCCTACCCACTTTGGTAAGGGTTCTCTTGCTCTCATGGGTTGTTTTCTACAATTTTCAAACATCCATGGAGCTAGGGCTAAGCTTGGAAGAGAGCCATGTGCTTGATGAACCAAGCTTAGCGAGGGGAGTGCACTTATTGAAGGTTTTGTGACCTAGTGTAAAGTGCACAGGGATGGCAGCGAATTTCTGGGTTTCTAGAGCCCAAAAGTTAGTACTAACTACTGTTAAAATCCTCCTAAGACTAAGCATTAGCTTGAGGAGGGCTGCCATAGTGATTTGGATATGTTTATTATGTGCTTTATGGACTAACCTATGGTATATGGTGCTGCCACATTTCAAGTGTTTGTTGTTTGTGTTTGGCTTCTGCATTTGGTTGCTATATCTTTTATATATGAATTGTGGATTTTTTGTTTTAGTTTCTATGGATGCAGCTTTTAATGATAGTTACATTGCCTACTGAATCCAAGTGTTACCCTTACTAAGTTTCTCAATGAAACTTACTCCCCTCAATTCTGTCATTTCAGGTCCAGCAGAAAGATCACCTTCAACCTAACCTTTGTGGTTTGAGTTTTAATCTGAAATTTTAGGTACATGAACTTCCATATGTCTAGTTAGGATCTGGAAAGTTTGGTGATTTTAGGAGCACGTTTGGTATTTTTAATGGTGGTACTTATTGTGTTGTGCAGCAGCTGTCCAGCATCCAGTTTTTGGAGTCCATTGTGTCTCAGGACCTCTGTAGCCTAGGGTGCACAATTAGCTGAGTTAAGACCATATTATAGTGCATGTAAAATGAGACAATTATGTGAACAGTTGAGTAAAGTTTTGGCTATGTAAGTGATGTGGTGCAAAGCTGCCTAAGTGTGAATGATGGGCTGCTTACTTGTAAATTCTGTTTTGGCCACATAAAGTTGTTAAAAGAAAGGTAATGTAATTCCTATGTGTAATGTACATATATGGGATAGCCTTGGAGGGCTTTCCCCTTGTGAATGAAGTGTTTGCATGGCTTGGAAAAATTGTATGGGCAAAATGGTCCAAAAGTTGCCAGAATTTTGACTCTGGACATAAAGTTTAATATCTCCCTGTGTAGAATGAATCTTCATATGAAATTTTGACCACACCTAGGGAAATTTAGAGGGTTAACTGGGTTTTGGAATATCTGGATTTGTAGCCCTGTAGCCGAAGATATGACATTGCAAAATTGGCGAAGTTACTGTTTATTTGGTTAGAATTTTGTAACCAACTTAAAAAATCCATAACTTGGTCCATAGGTGGGCTATTGATGTAAAACAAAATTCCTTGGTTAGCTCTAAGTCTCTAGATGGTAATGCAGCAAAAAACATAGGGGGTGTATAGCTAGAATGATACAGTTTATTAGTGGAAGTTACAGGTGTAGTAGCTGGTCACTAGAACTTAACAAAGATTGCCTAATGTGTGGAAGCCAAAACTAAGACCTGTGCTAGTGTTTTCATTCTTAGCTGCCATAGTGTGCATAAATGTAAATATGTGTGTTATGGTTAGACCAATATGCATGTATTTACATAGTGCTCAAGAGGGTCACTTGAGCATGTACACTACGGGTGTTGTTTTGATGGCCTACAGGACACACCAAGCCTGGGAGTTTAAATGCACAGTTTTGGCACCATAACTGGACTACCCCGGAGTGGGTAACACCATTTAAGTGGCCAAATCACTTATCTCTCTCTCATTTTCATTGTCCTCCAGCCCAAGAACACAACCACACTTTCTCCATAGCCACCATACCTTCAAACTCAAAACTACTTGCAATTAAAGTCAAAGAAGCTGAATTGGAAGCTATTTGGTGCTATTGCTTTAGTGCACCTAGGATCAAGCTCCAATTTCAGCATACCTATCAAGGTAAGGGTTCTCTTGCTCTTATGGGTTGTTTTCTATATTTTCAAGCAGCCATGGTGCTAGGGCTAAGCTTGGAAGAGAGCCATGAGCTTGATGAACCAAGCTTAGTGAGGGGAGTGCACTTATTGAAGCTTTTGTGACCTAGAGTGAAGTGCACAAAGATGGAAGTCAAATGAGGGTTTCTAGAGCCCAAAGTTAGTACTAACTACTGTTAAAATCCTCCTACGACCAAGCATTAGCTTGAGGAGGGCTGCCATAGTGATTTGGTTATGTTTATTATGTGTTTTATGGACTAACCTATGGTTATTGTTGCTGCTGCATTCCATGTGTTTGTTGGATGTGAATGGCTGCTGCATTTGGTTGCTATATCTTGTCTATATGCATTGTGGTTTTTTTGTTTTAGTGTCTTTGCATGCAGGTTTTAATGATGGTCACATTGCCTATTGAATCCAAGTGTTACCCTTACTAAGTTTCTCAATGAAACTTACTCCCCTCAATTCTGTCATTTCAGGTCCAGAAGAAAGATGTCATTCAAACTGACATTTTTAGTTTAAGTTTTGATCTGAATTTTCAGATACATTAACTTCTATATGTCTAGTTATTATCTGGAAATTTTGGTGATTTTAGGATCACATTTGGTATTTTTAATGGTGGTACTCATTGTGGTATGCAGCAGCTGTCCAGCAGCCTGTTCTGGAGTCCATTGTGTCTCAAGAACTCCTGTAAGTTAGGGTGTGTATTTAGCTGAGTTAATACCATTTTTTAGTGCATGTATGCATTTACATGTAGTGTATGTAAAATGAGACAAGTATGTGAACATTTGGGTAATGTTTTGGCTATGTAAGTGATGTGGTGCAAAGCTGCCTAAGTGTGATTGATGGGCTGCTTACTTGTAAATTCTGTTTTGGCCACATAAAGTTGTTAAAACCAAGGGAATGTAATTTATATGTGTAATGGACAGATATGGGATAGATTTGGAGGGTTTTCCCCTTGTGAATGAAGTTTTTACACACTTATGAAATTTTGTATGGGCAAAATGGTCATAAAGTGACCAAAATTTTGACTCTGCACTTAAAGTTCTATATGTCCCTGTGTAGAATGAATCTTGATATGAAATTTTGACCACACCTAGAGAACATCTAGAGGCTAAGCTGGAATTTTGAATTTCTAAAGTTGGGTCCCTGTAGGCAAAGATATGATGTTGCAAAGTTGGCTAAGTTACTGTTCATTTGGCCAGAATTTTGTAACCAACTTAAAAAATGTATAACTTGGTCCATAGGTGGGCTATTGACGTAAAAAAAAATTCATTGCGTTGCTCTAATTGCCTAATTGGTAATGGAGCATGGAAAATAGTGGGGTACATGACTAGAATGATACATTTTATTAGTCGAAGTTACCTATGCAGTGGTTGGTCACTGGAACTTAAGAAGATTGCATAATGTGTGGTAGGCAAGATTAAGACTTGTGCTAGTGTTTTCCTTCTTTGCTGCCATGGTGAACATGAAATGTGAATATTTGTGTGATGGTTGGACCAATATGCGTGTTTACATACTGCCCAAAAGGGCCACTTGGGTATGCACACTAAGGGTAGTGTTCTGATGGCCTATAGAACATTACCAATCCTGGGAGTCTAAATACACAATTTTAGCACCATAAGTAGACTACCCCGGAGTGGCTAACAATACTAACTATAGTCTCCCTTTGGCTGTAGAGCCTAGTAGGACGTGGACAAGGACTTTTGTGACTCACCACTGGGACTTGCATCCAAGGTGGGAGTTAGTTCAAGCAGATCTCAGTTGAGGCTTGTATATATTGTACACTTAGTTGCCTCCATTGTCAATGTTTTGAGGAGTCCTACACTCTAGGGTTACTCTTGGGTGAGGGCATTAGTCTACTTTATGTATGAATGCTCCCACACAGTTGTTATGTGTAGTAAACTCACATAAACGTCGATTTTGTATGCTTTGGCTATTTGAACTTATTTTCTATGGAAATTTTTTGGCCAAGTCAATGTTTTATGGAATTTTGTTAATCCAAGTCCAAGCATGAAGAACATGCACTTTGGATATTCTAGGTTAATTAACTAGTATCACCGAATTTCAATCCGCATACATATATAGCTAGCCAATTGCAACCAGCATGAGACCAGCTCTCACAGGCATCCTTCGTAGAGGCTAAGGACGGCCGTGTCAGTTTTTGGTATCAAAGCTTAGAGCTCACTTCCTAGATATTGGAGGCTAAGGTTGAGATCTAGTTTTTGAAGTCCATGTGCTATAATAGTTAGTACTGACCAACATCTGGGGAATGTCATTTGGCTTTGGTTGCAGGTTGCTATGGTTGACACTAGGTCAGGAGCTTCGAGAGGAACTAGAGAACCTAGTGAAGGTGCTAATGACCCAGTTGAACAAGGCTGGATGAGATATCCAGAGTGCTTCAGGGGTTAACTCAGACTATGACCCATGTGGCAAAGGCTATGACTACCATCATAACTAATAGCCAAAGGGCTATCATGCTCAAGACCTCCTAATGTCTTAGCACGACCCTCAAAAGGGTTTTAGCCTTAACTTCGGGGGATTCTCCACACCACCCTTGGAGAGTAATATGACCAACTTCAGTAAAATTGTGTCCTCACCACCCTCGGATCCTCGATGCTACCAACCTCAGAAGAGGAGATCCACCATCCTCAATGGAGGAAAAAGTCTCTAGAAGATGGCTCACTCTTCCAAAGGGTCTTCCCCAATAGCCCTCGGGGATAACTCTCTGCTTGAAGGGGTCCTACATCTCTGAAGGGGTCTTACAGAGAAATGACAAAAATGGTTAAGGAGCCTTTAACAAAGAGACCTCGCACACGCCCCTATCTTTTGGCCAGAACGGCCTACGACTAGCTGGAGATACCAACCTTCGAAGGTACAGTTTAGATCTAGCCGAACACGTGTCATGATCTGGATAGGATGTGTAAAATGGCCTTCTCCCTTCACCCTCCTATAAATACTTATGAGGGTCCTTGGAAAGAACAACGAGACTTTCTTATTTATACTCTCTACTCTTAAACAACTTCTCTCCCATTAACTAACTTGGGCGTTGGAGGCTCCCCCTCTGGAAACACACTCTGGGGAGCTCCTAACCCACGTTCTTCAAAGTCTTGTAGATATCTTCTCATTGGAAGTCCTCTCTTCAGGCTAACATGTCCTACAACGAGGATGGCGCCAGGCATCATTCGACACCATCTGTAGGAACCCATTCCCAGTTTGCTGTTGTTGAGACCTGGCATTCAAAGGACAAGGGAGTCTCGAGGTCCCAATCTGTACAGGAAACTCAAATAGAAACTGAACAACCTGCAGCGGAGACTTCCCTGCCTGAGGACAAGCGTCCTCTGATGGTCATGATGGGCTTTCTACATCACTTTTAGCACTCTATTGTAGCTGAAATGACCTAGTAGCTCAACCAAAGGTGGTCCCAACCACCTCCAAAGGGAAGGGCCCTTTCCTTAATACCCGTGACGAGAAGTGCCCTAGTTCACCTCACCTATTACCAGCTCAAAAAAATGGGAGAATTACAAGCGTGCCATAATCGCCAAAAACCATTATATTGTGTAATTCTCACCATAGTGATTGAAGTGTGGGGGGTGAAAAACATGATCAATACCTCTTTAAAAGTGTTCCGTGTTGGTAACTTGGCTCCCAAGAAAAACCTTTAAGGATTGCTTGTTTGTCAAGCAACCTATGGACTTTTTTGTAAGTTTTTGGAAATTTGGGTACTCAATTTTAAAACTTTTGCAAAAGAGATTTGGAGAGTTATTAGAAGGGTATGAATGTTATGAAAGTGCTATTGGCGAACCAAATTGCTTATGGAAGACAAGTAAGGATAAAGAATACACAAAAAGGCATAAAGGACCTAAGTGTTCTAATGTAGGCCTTAAGATGTATATGTCCATGACTTAAGTCAAATGGATGTTTTGTGGGGTTCTCCCACATAAGGAGGGTTGCTAAAGGAAGATAAGGATGGTCAAATGTGGGCCAAGAGATTAAGACTAAGAAACCATAGACTTGTAGCAAGGAAAATGACATAAGACAAGGTTAAGACTACTTAAGTGTGTTTAGTATACTTTTGACTATTTAAGTAGTCAAGACCACCTTTGCTTCTCTAAATTTTGGCCTCTACCAGAAAAAAGAAAGCCAGCCCTCTCCTCCACACTTCCTCCATAGCCACCATACCTTCAAACTCAAAACTACTTGCAATTGAAGTCAAGGAAGCACAATTGGAAGCTATTTGGTGCTATTGCTTGAGTGCACCTAGGATCAAGCTCCAATTTCAGCATACCCATCAAGGTAAGGGATTTGTTGCTCTCATGGATTATTTACTGTATTTTCAAGAATGCATGGAGCTAGGGCTAAGCTTTGAAGAGAGACATGAGCTTGATGAACCAAGCTTAGTGAGAGGAATGAACTTATTGAAGGTTTTGTGGCCTAGTGTGAAGTGGACAGTGATGGCAGCGAATTAATGGGTTTCTTGAGCCCAAAAGTTAGTACTAACTACTGCTAAAATCATCCTAAGACCAAAAATTAGCTTCAGGAGGGTTTCCATAATGATTTATTTAAGTTTATTGCATGTTTTATGGACCAATCTATGGTTATTGTTGTTGCTGCATTTCATGTGTTTGTTCATTGTGAATGGATGCTACATTTGGTTGCTATATCTTGTATATATGCATTGTGCTTCTTTTGTTTTAGTGTCTTTGGATGCATGTTTTAATGATGGTTACATTGCCTATTGATTCAAAGTGCCACCCTTACTGAGTTTCTCAATGAAACTTACTCCCCTCAATTCTGTCATTTCAGGTCCAGCAGAAAGATCACCTTCAAACTAACCCTTGTTGTTTTAGTTTTGCTCTGAATTTTTAGGTACTTAAAATTCCATATGTCTACTTGTAATATGGAAATTTTGGTGATTTTAGAATCAAATTTGGTATTTTTGGTGATGGTACTTATTGTGTTGTACAGCAGCTATCCAGCATCCAGTTTTTGGAGTCCATTGTGTCTCAGGACCTCGTGTAACCTAGGGTGAACATTTAGCTGAGTTAACACCATATTATAGTGCATGTATACATCTACATGTAGTGTATGTAAAATGAGAGAAGTATTTGAACATTTGAGTAATGTATTGGCTATGTAAGTGATGTGGTGCAAAGCTGCCTAAATGTGAATGATGGGCTGCTTACTTGTAAATTTTGTTTTGGACACATAAAGTTGTTAAAATAAAGGGAATGTAATTCCTATGTGTAATGGACATATATGGGATATCTTTGGAGGGTTTTCCCCTTGTGAATGAAGTGTTTGCACGCTAATGAAATTTTGTATGGGCAAAATGGTCATAAAGTGACCAGAATTTTGAGTCTATACTTAAAGTTCTATATTCCTCTATTTAGAAGGAAACTTGGTACGAAATTTTGACCAAACCTAGAGAACGTCAACAGGGTGAACTGGGATTTGGAATTTCTAAATTTGGAGCCCTGTAACAAAAGATATGGCGTTGCAAATTTGGCTAAGTTACTGTTTATTTGGTCAGAATTTTGTAACCAACTTAAAAAATCCATAACTTGGTCCATAGGTGGGCTATTGATGTAAAAAAAAATTCCTTGGTTTACGATGAGTCTCTAATTGATAATGGAGTGAATAAAATAGGGGGGTATATGGCTAGAATGATACAGTTTGTTGGTGGAAGTTACAGGTGCAGTGGCTGGTCACTAGAACTTAACAAGATTACCTAAAGTGTGGTAGCCAAAATTAAGACTTGTGCTAGTGTTTTCCTTCTTTGCTGGCAAAATGTGCATGAAATGTGAATATGTGTGTGATGGTTGGACCAATATTCATGTGTTTACATAGTGCCCAAGAGGCCACTTGGGTATGCACACTAAGGGTAGTGTTTTGATGGCCTACAGAACTTTACCAATCCTGAGAGTCTAAATGCACAATTTTAGCACCATAATTGGACTACCTCAGAGCGGGTAACAGAAGTTGGTATCAGAGCATGGTTTATACATGTGCGTAGAACATAGTTGCATTGCATGCACCTACATACATTAACTCAGTTTGGTCAGCTGCTAGTGTCAAGTATGATTGAAATACCCATGATCTTTATATGTGCTCTATGATGGATCATCAATGCAGCAAGTAAACATGGTTGCCACAAGGAGAGGGAAACCCCCCGAAGGCCTCCTACCAACTTTGGGCAACAAATAAATGGACAGAATAGAGGGAATCATGGCTAACAGGGAGCACCAAACCCTGAAGTGCCTCAGGTTTGGTTAGAGCTTCTGAGGAACTTAGCTCTAATCAATGAAAACTTAGTAAGACTGATTCAAGCACAACAACAAGGAGTCCAAGTAGCTCTAGCAAAACCAGTTCAGGATGCACAGTAAAAACCAGAAGAGGATACTAGGAACACATCTGAATATGTTCCTTCTGGAAGCATAGAAGACATAAATGATGAGACCATTGAGGTGGAAGTTGACGACAGGAGAAATCCGAGAGGCAGAAGAGTAAGATCTGAGATTGGTCAGGTGTCCAAGACCAATCCCTCAGTCTATGACCATTCCTTCACTTGGAATGAGATTGAGGATGGCCATCAGAGAAGATCCAGGAGACGGCAGAGAGATCATAGTGAGCAACACCATACGGAGGGCTCTCACAAATTCAGGAGACACAAATCAAAGGATCTAGAAGGCCTAGTTAAAGTCAGACTGTTGGAGAGGTTCCAAGGCCTAAGACCTCCACAGTTTCATGGAAGAGCTGCGCTAGAGAGAGCTGAGGAGTGGTTAATCTTCATAGAAAAGATGTTTGAGAGGATGCCACTCAGCTCTACCAAGAAGGTGTCACTGGCTACTTACAACTTGGTAGGTAGTGCAGAGATGTGGTGGAGAAACACCAGACACAGGTATGCTTTCCAAAAAGGTAGAAGGTCAGGAAGAGATACTGAGATGAGCTGGCCAGAGTTCACACAGCTGTTCCAGGAACAATACATCAGTGATGCCATTGAGGATATGAAGGAAGCTGAATTTGATCCTCTAAGGTAAGACAACCTCAATGTCCTAGAGTATGAGCACAAATTCAATTAGTTGGTGATGCTCCTCAGTATCATGGACTGGAGGACTTGAAGGCCAAAAGATTTGTTAGAGGCCTAAAGTCAGACATTAGAAAAGCTGTTACACCTTTTGGAGCAGTTACGTACTATGAAGCAGTGCAAAAAGCTCTATTAGTAGAGCAAGAGGAGTATGAGACTAAGTACTTTCCCAGTGGACGTGGGGAAAGTAGTCAGGCAGGAGGCAAGCAGAAGAAGCCACCACATGGCAATGGAATTGCCAGGAATTCTCTTGTTGGTGGTGAGGGCAATGTTAAGGGGAAGTTCCCTAACCTAAGGAGCCCTAAATGGAATAAGTTTCATGGAAAGAAACCTTTCTATTTTGACACCCATGCATGTCTAAGATGTGGATACATGGATCATTCGATCAAAGACTACCCACAGCCTCAAAGGAAGCCAAAAGACCAAGGTCCAGTAAGGCCTATTGGGGCAGGACCTAGAGGAGGAGCACCTAGGGAGGGACAGTAGAGGCCAGTTCTTCTAGTGCCTTGGCCTCCAGTGCTGAGAGCTGGTAGAGTCTTCAAAGTGGAAAGGCCAGAGACATTAGAGTAGGGAGGAGCACTAAGAGGTAACATTTACCTTAATAGTATGCCTATTAGTGTTCTATTTGATACTGGTGCATCTGTGTCTATAGTGGCTATGAAATTTGTTGATGCCATGAAATTGCCTACTAAAATTATGCCTAGGATATCCTTAGTGAAAATAGCAGGTAGTCAACGTCTTTTCACTAATGACTTAGCTAAGGATTGTGAGCTAGTAGTTGGAAAGACTAAGGTTATGACTAATCTAGTAGTGTTGGGCATTCCTAAGTATGATTTAGTGCTAGGTGTGAATTGGCTTGTTGTGCATAACATAAAAATTGATTGTTGTTACCCACTCCAGGGTAGTCCAGTTATGGTGCCAAAACTATGCATTTAAACTCCCAGGTTTGGTGTGTTCTGTAGGTCATCAAAACAACACCCCTAGTGTACATACTCAAGTGACCCTCTTGAGCACTATGTAAATACATGCATATTGGTCTAACCATAACACACATATTTACATTTATTCACATTATGGAAGCTAAGAAGGAAAACACTAGCACAAGTCTTAGTTTTGGCTTCCACACATTACACAGTCTTGTTAAGTTCTAGTGACCAGCTACTGTACCTGTAATTTCCACTAATAAAATATATCATTCTAGCAACATACCCCCATATTTTCTTTGCTCCATTATTAAGTATAGACTTAGAGCATACCAAGGAATTTTTTTTTTACATCAATATCCCACCTATGGACCAAGTTATCGATTTTTTAATTTGGTTACAAAATTCTAACCAAATGAACAGTAACTCAGCCAACTTTACAACATCATATCATTGGGTACAAGGCTCTAAATCCATAAATTCTAAAGCCTAGTTAACTCAATAGATTTCATCTAGGTGTGGTCAAAATTTCATACCAAGATTCATTCTACACAGTGAGATATTAAACTTTAGGTCCAGAGTCAAAATTCTGGCAACCTTTAGACCATTTTGCCCATACAAATTTTCCAAACTATGCAAACATTTCATTCACAAGGGGAAAGACCTCCAAGGAAATCCCATATATGTTCATTATAGATAGGAATTACATCCCTTTCTTTTAACAACTTTATGTGGCCAAAACAGAATTTACAAGTAAGCAGCCCATCATTCACACTTAGGTAGCTTTGCACCACATCACTTACATAGCCAAAACATTACTCAAATGTTCACATACTTGTCTCATCTTACATACACTAAATGTAAATGCATACATGCACTAAAATATGGTCTTAACTCAGCTAAACATGCACCTTAGGTTACAGGAGGTCCTGAGACACAATGGACTCTAAAAACAGGATGCTAGATAGCTGCTGCACAACACAATAAGTACTACCATTAAAAATACCAAATGTGCTCTAAAATCACCAAAATTTTCAGATCATAACTAGACATATGGAGGTTCATGTACCTAGAATTTCAGATCAAAATTCAAACCATAAAGGTCAGTTTGAATGTGATCTTTCTACTGTACCTGAAATGACAGAATTGAGGGGAGTAAGTCTCATTGAGAAACTTAGTAAGGGTAGCACTTGGTTTCTTAAGGTAATGTGATCCTCATTAAAACTTACATCCAAAGACAGATATAGCAACCAAATGCAGTAGCCATTCACAACCAACAAACACATGAAATGCAGCAGCAACAATAACCACGGGTTAGTCCATAAATCATGTAATAAACATAACCAAATCACTATAGCCCTCCTGAAGCTAATGCTTCATCTTAGGAGGATTTTAACAGTAGTTAGTACTAACTTTGGGCTTTAGAAACCATCATTTCACTGCCGTCTTTGTGCATTTCACACTAGGTCACAAAACCTTCAATAAGTGCACTCCCCTTACTAAGCTTGGTTCATCAAGCTCATGGCTCTCTTCCAAGCTTAGCCCTAGCTCCATGGTTGCTTGAAAAATGTAGAAAATAATCCATGAGAGCAAGAGGACCCTTACCAAAGTGAGTAGGCCAAATTTGAAGCTTAATCCTTGAAGTACTCATGCAATAGCTCTAATTTGCTTCCAATTGCTACCTTTTGCCTTCAATTTCAATTAATTGCAAGTTTGAAGGTGTGGTGGCTATGGAGGAAGTGTGGCTGTGTTCTTGGGCTGGAGGAGGAAAAAAATGGGAGAGGATAAGTGATTTGGCCACTTAAATGGCCTTAAATGAGCTTAAGGGCACAAAACACACATAAGAAGCTTAACCTTGCTTTATGTCATTTTCTTTCTCACTAATTACGGTTTTTTTGTCTTAAACTCATTGGTACACATGTGCCCAACATTTTTGGCTAATTATTAAGTCTTGGCTACCTCCCCCATGGTGGGATAACCTCACAATTCCACCCTTAGACTTAAGTCAAAAGCTTGAACACCTTAAGGTTTACACTAGAACATTTAGGTCCTTAATGCCTTTAGTGTTTCCTTTGTCCAAACTTGTGTTCCATGAGTAATTTGGTCCTCCAATAGTACTTTCATACCATTTATATTCTTCCCATAACTCTCCAAGTCTCTTTCTTGAGAGTTTTGTAATTGAGTACCCGAATTTCCAAAATCTTACAAAAAAGTCCATAGGCTGCTTGACAAACAAGCAATCCTTTAGGTTTTTCTTGGGGCCAAGTTACCAACTTGGAACACTTTTAAGGAGGTGTTCATCATGCCTTCTACCCCCCATACTTCAATCACTATGGTGAGACTTACACGATATAATGGTTTTTAGCCATTATGACATACTTGTAATTCTACCATTTTGTGAGGTGGCAATAATTGTGCTAAAAGGGAAATCAGATTGCCTGATGGTGAAGTGCATGCATTAGTGAATTCTAAGGAATTAGTGTATGAAATGCATGGCATAGAGCTAGAGTTACTAGATGAGATACCTATGATTTCTGAGCATGATTATTGTTATACATCAATTGTGCTGTGAAGAAGAAGTGGATAGAATACCTATAGTGAGAGACTTTCCACAAGTTTTTCCTAAAGGCCTACTAAGTATTCCTCCAAAAAAGGAGATTGAATTTGAAATCAAGCTGCAACCAGAAGCTAGTCCAATAATGCCAATCACAGAGATGAATGAACTCAAGAAACAACTTGATGAACCTCTTGAAAAAGGGTTCATAAGGCCAAATGTTTCACCATGGGGAGCTCTTGTTCTCTTTGTGAAAAAGAAGGATGGATCTTGGAGACTATGCATTGACTATAGGAAGCTAATGCAGTGACTATCAAGAACAAGTATCCACTCCCTAGGATTGAGATCTGTTTGATCAACTCAAGGGGGCTAGATCTTCTCTAAGATAGATTTGAGATCTGGATACTTCCAATTGAGAGTAGAGGAAGAAGATATTCCTAAGACTACATTTAGGACCAGATATGGGCATTATGAGTACACAGTCATGCCATTTGGTTTTACTAATACCCCAGCTACTTTCATGAACCTGATGAACAGGGTATTCAGACCACATCTAGACAAATTTGTGGTTGTGCTCATTGATGACATCCTAGTGCATTCCAAGGATGAAAATGAACATGAACATCATCTAAAGATTGTCTTAAAGACTTTGTTTGTAGCATTAGCTTTATGCTAAGTTATCCAAGTGTCAATTCTGGAGAAGGGAAGTGTCTTTCCTAGGACACATCATCTAATGCACTACAGGAGATTAACAAGTCCATAAGGCAGACCCTGAAAAGGTCACGGCAGTGCAAGAATGGGAAGGACCAAAGACTGTGAAGGAAATCAGAAGTTTCCTAGGATTAGCTGGATGCTACAGGAGATTTGTATCAGGCTTTTCCATGATTGCCTCAGTTCTTACTCATCTGACTAGGAAGGGTCAAAGATTTGAGTGGACTGAAAAATGTGAAAGGAGTATCCAAGAGCTCAAGCAGAGGTTGATTGAAGCTCCAGTTTTGATTCTTCCTAATCCAAGTAAGCCCTACATCATATATACAGATGCATCTAGATCTAGGTTAGGTTGTGTGCTTATGCAAGATAGAAATGTCATTGCTTATTGGTCAAGGCAATTAAGACCCCATGAGCAAAATTATCCTACCCATGACCTATAATTGGCAGTAGTGATTTTTGCTCTGAAGGAATGGAGACATTACTTGATGGGTAGTTCCTTTGTGATCTACAATGACCATAAGAGCCTAAAGTACTTGTTCACTTCGAAAGAGTTGAACATGAGGCAAAGGAGATGGTTAGAGTACATCAAGGACTATGACTGCAGTATACAGTACACAGAGGGCAAAGACAATCTAGTAGCAAATGCCTGGAGCAGGAAGTACACAGGGCTTCTGAAAGGAGGATCCATAGCTGATCATGATGGGTAGAATAGTCTGCTATGCCTATGGCTGAAATGGCATAAGTAGGAGGAAGCCCAAATTTACACATTGACAATTCAGTCTGGATGGATTGAAGAAGCCAAAAAGGCACAAGAGACAGGTCCTGATCTAAAAAAGATTTCAGGAGAGGAAAAAGGTTCCTTGTATCAATCCTTTGCCTAGAAACAAGGATTAATGTATTTCAAGGACGGAATCTATGTGCCTAAAGGAACAAATCTTAGGGATGAAATACTTGAAGAAGCTCACACAAGCAAGTTGAACATCCATCCAAGTAGTGAGAAATGTATAAAGATTTGAACACTCACTTCTGGTGGCCACATATGAAGAAAGACATAGCTAATTATGCCTCCAAATGTGCTACATGCCATAGGGTAAAGGTAGAGCACCAAAAACCAGCTGGTACCCTACAGACTCTACCTATACCAATGAGAAGTGGGCCAACATAACCATGGAATTTTTGACTAGGTTGCCTATGACCATATTAAGGCATGATACAATCTGGGTCATTGTGGATACGCTAACCAAATGTTGTTACCCACTCCGGGGTAGTCCAGTTATGGTGCCAAAACTGTGTATTTAAACTCCTAGGTGTGGTGTGTCCTGGAGGCTATCAGAACAACACCCCTAGTTTACATACTCAAGTGACCCTCTTGAGCACTATGTAAATACATGCATATTGGTCTAACCAGAACACACATATTTACATTTATGTACACTATGGCAGCTAAGAAGGAAAACACTAGCACAAGTCTTAGTTTTGGCTTCCACACATTAGGCAATCTTCTTAAGTTCTAGTGGCCAGCTACTGCACCTGTAACTTCCACTAATAAACTGTATCATTATAGTCACATACCCCCCAGTTTTCATTTCTCCATTATCAATTAGATACTTATAGAAAACCAAGGAATTTTTTTTTACATCAATAGCCCATCTATGGACCAAGTTATGGATTTTTTAAGATGGTTACAAAATTCTGACCAAATGAACAGTAACTCAGCCAACTTTGCAACGTCATCTATTTCACTACAGGGCTCTAAATCCAAAAATTCCAAATCCCAGTTAACCCTCTAGATGTCCTCTAGCTGTGGACAGAATTTCATACCAAGATTCAATCTACACAGAGAGATAGTAAACTTTAGGTCCAGAGTCAAAATTCTGGCAACTTTTGGATCATTTTGCCCATACAATTTTCCCAAACCATGCAAACACTTCATTCACAAGGGGAAAGCCCTCCAAGGCTATCCCATATATTTCCATTACACATAGGAATTACATTCCCTTTGTTTTAAGAAACTTATGTGGCCAAAACAGAATTTACAAGTAAGCAGCCTATCATTCACACTTAGGCAGCTTTGCACCACATCACTTACATAGCCAAAACATTACTCAAATGTTCACGTACTTGTTTCATTTTACACACACTACATTTAAATGAATACATGAACTAAAATATGGTCTTAACTCAGCTAGACATTCATCTTAGGTTGCAGGAGGTCCTGAGACACAATGGACTCCGAAAACAGGATGCTGGACAGCTGCTGCACAAAACAATAAGTACCACCATTAAAAATACCAAATATACTCCTAAAATCACCAAAATTTTCAGATCATAACTAGACATATGGAAGTTCATGTACCTGAAATTTCAGATTAAAACTCAAACCACAAAGGTTAGTTTGAATGTGATCTTTCAGCCGGACCTGAAATGACAGAATTGAGGGGAGTAAGTTTCATTGAGAAACTTAGTAAGGGTAGCACTTGGATTCAATAGGCAATGTAACCGTCAGTAAAACCTGCATCTAGAGACACTAAAACACAAAAACCACAATGCATATATACAGGATATAGCAACGAAATGCAGCAGCCAAACACAAACAATAAACACATGAAATGTGGCAGCAACATATAACATAGGTTAGTCCATAAAACACATAATAAACATAACAAAATCACTATGGCAGCCCTCCTCAAGATAATGCTTGGTCTTAGGAGGATTTTAACACTAGTTAGTACTAACTTTGGGCTCTAGAAACCCTCATTTTACTGCCATCTTTGTGCACTTCACACTAGGTCACAAAACCTTCAATAAGTACACTCCTCTCACTAAGCTTGGTTCATCAAGCACATGGATCTCTTCCAAGCTTAGCCCTAGCTCCATTGATGTTTCAAAATTGTAGAAAACATTCCAAGAGAGCAAGAGAATCCTTACCAAAGTGGGTAGGCCGAAAATCAAGCTTGATCCTTGAAGTATCCAAGAAATAGCTCTAGTTTGCTTCCAATTGCTTCCTTTTGCCTTCAATTTCAATCAATTGCAAGTTTGAAGGTGTGGTGGCTATGGAGGAAGTATGGCTGTGTTCTTGGGCTGGGGGAGGATGAAAATGACAGAGGGATAAGTGATTTGCCCACTTAAATGGCCTTAAATGAGCTTAAGGGCACAAAACACACTTAACAAGCTTAACCTTGGTTTATGTCATTTTCTTTCTCACTAATTATGGTTTCTTTGTCTTAAACTCATTGGTACACATGTGCCCAACATTGTTGACTAATTATCAAGTCTTGGCTGCATCCCCCATGGTGGGATAACCCAACAATTCCACCCTTACACTTAAGTCAAAAGCTTGAACATCTTAAGGTTTACACTAGGACATTTAGGTCCTTATTGCCTTTAGTGTTTCCTTTGTCCAACCTTGTCTTCCATGAGAAATTTGGTCCTCCAATAGCACTTTCATACCATTTATATCCTTCCCATAACTCTCCAAGTCTCTTTCTTGAGAGTTTTGCAATTGAGTACCCGAATTTCCAAAACCTTACAAAAAGGTCCATAGGTTGCTTGACAAACAAACAATCCTTTAGGCTTTTCTTAAGGACCAAGTTACCAACTTGGAACACTTTTAAGGAGGTGTTGATCATTCCTTTTACCCCCCACACTTCAATCACTATGGTGAGAATTATACAATATAATGGTTTTTAGTCATTATGACACTTGTCATTCTCCCATTTTTGTGAGGTGGTAACAAATGTGCCCACTTCTTACCTATAAAACTCACAGACTCCTTGGAGAAGTTAGCCCAGATGTATGTCCAAGAGATACTGAGACTACATAGAGTGCCAGACTCCATTGTACCTGATAGAGATCCAAGATTTACAGCTCGATTTTGGAGTGCTTTTCATAAAGCACTAGGAACCAAAATCCACCTGAGTACTGCTTATCGCCCTCAGACAAATGGGCAATCTGAAAGGGTGGTACAGATACGGGAAGACATGCTCAGGAGCTATGTGTTGGATTTCAAAGGTGAATGGGACCAACACTTGCCATTGGTGGAATTCTCATATAACAATAGTTACCAAAGCACTATTGGCATGGCACCTTATGAAGCGTTATATGGAAGAAGGTGCATGACACCCTACTGTTGGGTGGAAGCCTCAGACAGGCTAGAGTTGGGTCCCGAAATTATTGAAGAGACTACTACCAAAATCAAGAAAATTTAAGAGAGATTAAAGGCAGCCAATGAAAGGACCACAACCTATGTGAACAAAAGAAGGAGAGATTTGGAATTTGAGGTTGGTGACAATGTTTGGCTGAAAGTTACACCAACCAAAGGCATTGTCAAATTTGGCAGAAGAACCAAGTTAGCTCCAAGATACAGCGGTCCTTATGAGATCTTGGATAGAGTTGGCAAGGCAGCATACAGGTTAGCTCTATCGCCAAGCATGTCAAGTGTTCATAATGTTTTTCACATCAGTATGCTTAAGAAGTGTCTATTAGACATAAAGCATGCTATTGTAGTGGAAGACATGCTATTGTAATGGAAGACATACAGTTGGAACCTAACTTAACATATGAAGAGAAACCCATAGCTATCTTAGCCAAGGATACTAGAAGGTTAAGAAACAAACTTCTTCCCATAGTTAAAGTTCAGTGGTCACACCACTTTGAAAGTGAAGCAACCTGGGAAACTAAAAAAGACCTTATGGAAAGGATCCTGAAGAATACCCGAAGTTAAAGGCTATTTTGGAGGACCAAAATTTTTAAGGGGGGGAGGATTGTTAACACCTCACAAAAATGGGAGAATTACAAGTGTGTCATAATGGCTCAAAACCATTATATTGTGTAATTCTCACCATAGTGATTGAAGTGTGCGGGGTAAAAAGCATGATCAACACCTCCTTAAAAGTGTTCCAAGTTGGCAACTTGGCCCCCAATAAAAGCCTTAAGGATTGCTTGTTTGTCAAGCAAGCTATGGACTTTTTTGTAAGGTTTTGGAAATTCGGGTTCTCAATTGCAAAACTTTCACAAAAGAGATTTGGAGATTTATGAGAAGGATATGAATGGAATGAAAGTGCTATTGGAGGACCAAATTGCTTATGGAAGACAACTAAGGACAAAGAAAACACAAAAAGGCATAAAGGACCTAAGTGTTCTAATGTAGGCCTTAAGATGTGTATGTCTATGACTTAAGTCAAATGGAAGTTTTGTGGGGTTGTCCCACATAAGGATGGTTGCTAAAGGAAGTTAAGGGTGGTCAATTTTGGGCCAAGAGATTAAGACTAAGAAACCATAGTCTTGTAGCAACGAAAAAGACATAAGACAAGGTTAAGACTACTTAAGTGTGTTTAGTGTACTTTTGACTATTTAAGTAGTCAAGACCACCTTTGCTTCTCTAAATTTCAGCCTTGACCATCAAAAAGAAAGCTAGCCCTCTCCTCCACACTTCCTCCATAGCCACAATTCCTTTAAACTCAAAACTACTTGCAATTGAAGTCAAGGAAGCACAATTGGAAGCTATTTGGTGCTATTGCTTGAGTGCACCTAGGATCAAGCTCCAATTTTAGCATACCCATGAAGGTAAGGGATCTCTTCCACTCATGCATTTTTTACTGTATTTTCAAGCATCCATGGAGCTAGGGCTAAGCTTGGAAGAGAGTCATGAGCTTGATGAACCAAGCTTAGTCAGGGGAGTGTACTTATTGAAGGTTTTGTGGCCTAGTGTGAAGTGCACGGTGATGGCAATGAATTTCTGGGTTTCTAGAGCCCAAAAGTTAGTACTAACTATTGTTAAAATCCTCCTGAGACCAAAAGTTTATTGCAATGTTTTACGAACTAATCTATGGTTATTGTTGTTGCTGCATTTCATGTATTTGTTGGTTGTGAATGGCTGCTGCATTTGGTTGCTATATCTTCTATATACACATTGTCCTTCTTATGTTTTAGCATATTTTGATGAAGGTTTTAATAATGGTTATATTGCCTATTGAATCCAAGTGCTACCCTTACTAAGTTTCTCAATGAAACTTACTCCCCTCATTTTTGTCATTTCAGGTCCAGCAGAAAGATAACCTTCAAACTAACCTTTGTGGTTTGAGTTTTTCTCTGAATTTTCAGGTACTAAACTTCCATATGTCTACTTGTGATCTGGAAATTTTGGTGATTTTAGACGCATATTTGGTATTTTTGGTGATGGTACTTATTGTGTTGTCCAGCAGCTGTCCAGCATCCTGTTTTTGTAGTTCATTGTGTCTCAGGACCTCCTATAACGTAGGGTGCATATTTAGCTAAGTAAGACCATATTGTAGTGCATGTATGCATGTACATTTAGTGTATTATAATTAAGGCAAGTATGTGAACATTTGAGTAATTTTTTGGCTATGTAAGTGATGTGGTGCGAAGCTGCCTGAATGTGAATGATGGGCTGCTTACATGTAAATTCTATTTTGGCTACATAAAGTTGTTAAAAGCAAGGGAATGTAATTCCTATGTGTAATGGACATATATGGGATAGCTTTGGAGGGTTTTCCCCTTGTGAATGAATTTTTTTCACACTTATGAAATTTTGTATGGGCAAAATGGTCATAAAGTGACTAGAATTTCGAGTCTAGACTTAAAGTTCTATATCTCCCTGTGTAGAAGGAATCTTGGTATGAAATTTTGACCACACCTAGAGAACATCTAGAGGTTGAACTGGGATTTGTAATTTTTAATTTTGAATTTCAACCCCTGTAGCCGAAGATATGATGTTGCAAAGTTGGCTAAGTTACTGTTCATTTGGTTAGAATTTTGTAACCAACTTTAAAAATCCGTAACTTGGTCCATAGGTGGGCTATTGATGTAAAATAAAATTCCTTGGTTTACTCTAATTCTCTACTTGATAATGGAGCAAATAAAATAGGGGGTACATGGCCATAATTATATAGTTTATTAGTGGAAGTTGCAGGTGCAGTGGCTGGTCACTAGAACTTAACAAGATTGCCTAAAGTGTGGTAGCCAAGATTAAGACTTGTGCTAGTGTTTTTCTTCTTTGCTGCCATAGTGTTAGTGTTATGCCCAAAAGCCAATCATGAGATGATTGTATTTTTTACTAATTGAGTCATGATATTTTATTAAGGCATTAATCTAGCAATTATGTTTGTTGTTTTGTTTCTGCATAACGTAATAAACATAATTGTAACCCTAGAATAATGATATTCTCAAACGTCCTTGGTCTACTATTATTGTGGAGTGGTTTGCAACAATACATAATGACTAGCATATGTGGAGACTAATATGAGATATGTAGTCTACATATGGGTACAAGTTGCAGAAGTTGTGTATTGGACTGACCTACCATGAGAACACTACATGGATCGTTATATGAGTGTCATAAGTGATTCTCATAGTGATCATGGTATACGTAATCCTTTGACCTAAGGTCATCAAGGTTCCCTACATGTGAGTCACATACTTTGATACTTTCCTTTGTTGCTCGTAACTGAGTGAACTTGAAGGAGGTCATTCGGTATGTCACATATCATGCGGAGGGATTTGTATGATCAAGATGGGATTTGTCCCTCCAATGTAACGGGAGTGATTTCTTCGGGCCCCTTGATAGAGTAAGACTTAGAAAAATGCATGGCCATTCTCGGATGAGTTTATATACGATATCAATGTCATCAAGTTAAGTTGGTCTACCAGGTAATCAAGAAACCAAAGATTGGGCTATACGAGAGTGACACACTCCATGTCTCGTGCTTAGTCTTGATATCTTGGACAAAGGGACAATGACATATATCGGTAATGGTCATAAAGGTTTCCTCGAATCACCGACAACCTTGTCACTTAGGTAGCAATGATATGTCGCTAGACACCGCTCATTCCTTATGATCAAAAATGTGATTTATGATCATTGCCAACATGGTAAGAGCCTATTGGGTCGCACACATAGAGCTATTTGGATCATTAGAGTGCATGGGCTAATTATTTGGGTTATCGTTACACAATAATTTCATATTAATAATGGGCCCAAGATTTGAGCCATTGTTAAGCCTGAAATTAAAGTCTAATTGGATTAGGGCTTTGAAACCCATTAGGCATGGAAGTTGAGTCTCGCTATAGTCGAGTCTCACTATAAATACAACTTTTAGTGAGAAATTCGCAGCTTCTTGCCTTAGCCTCCCAAAAGGACAGCCGTACTCTTCTCTTACAATTCATTGGAGGACACAAGCTAGCACTGTGAGCGCAAGAGAAATGCATCTGCCGGAACATGGTGGAAGCGTGGTGATCCCCAGAGGCCCGTGTGGATACCATAGAGAGCTTGAACATGTCAATTGTTCAGGTTTTGTGATTCGACTCTATAGTTGGGTGAGAGATCTCAACCGAAAATTAGGTATGAAAATTTTCAAACACCCGGTTTACCCTATTTCACTTGGATCCTGGAGGGTTTCAGTTAAATTCCACTGTGCTTGTTTGGCTCCCGAAAGCCAACACATAGTGTGCATGAAATGTGAATATGTGTGTGATGGTTGGACCAATATGCATGTGTTTACATAGTGCCCAAGAGGGCCACTTGGGTATGCACACTAAGGGTTATGTTTTGATGTCCTATAGAACATTACTAATCCTAGGAGTCTAAATGCACAATTTTGGCACCAGAATTGGACTACCCTGGAGTGGGTAACATCATCGGAGCTCTAGAAGTGGGGGTTCGCACAATGAGTCCTCAATGGATAACATACCATCCAGAGGACATCACACTGGTGGAATAGTGTCAAAAGGGCCCAGAACCTCCAACCGACAAAGTCCACCCCCTGATGGGAAGTTCTAGCCCCTCCACCAAAAAGAAGACGTCACTCTTTGTTGCCGGTGACAACCAAGCAACGAGGAGAGGATGGCACTACCATCCTCATGGGGAAGATCCTAGAGAAGGGACTGCAGGAAATAGGATAGCCACTAGGCCAGCTACTAAATACACTTACACTAAACAATATATGGTGAAAGCATATTCTCTAGGAGAAAGAAAAAGAAATCCATATTGGCTTACAAGGATTACCCCTACTCTTATGCTTGCTTAACTTGAAAATGAAATTGAACTTCCAAGCTAATTCTTTCTTCTTTCACCCTCCTCTCTGCCTGCCTGTTTAGCCATCTAAGGAGGTTGGAAAAGGTAGAAAAATAGGTATCTCGAAAGCCTGTTTGGTCAAGGCTGTCGGAGACCTTCACGGGAGAAGACTCACCCTTCATCCATGTGGTAGTAGAGGCACCAATGCCAAGCAATTTTTTAGTAGCACACTTCGAAATGTATGATGGATGCAATGACAACCAAGCTCACCTAATGAAATATAGGCACAACATGGTGTTGCATGGTGCTGATGACGCCACCCTCTGCAAGTGTTTCGAAGTCAATTTGTGAAGGTCAGCAATTGCATGGTATAACTCCCTGGCTCTCGGAACCATAATGAGTTTCCAAGAGTTATCCACCCATTTCACCTCGTAGTTCATCGGATGTTGACTGACGGTGAAGATGCCTATCCAAATGATTGACATAGCCCAAAAGAATGGGTAGACCATTCGAGACTATGTCAAAAGGTTCAACCGAGAAGCCCTCAGTGTGGCCGACTTCTGCCAAGAAATCTGCATCCTCGCCATGATTAGGGGACTCAGGAGGGACTCACAACTCTTCTATGAGTTCTCCAAAGACCCCCCTGAAACCCTCAAAGAATTCTACTGAACGGCAAAACAACACATGATAGCTGAAGAACTGACGATGGGAAGGCCGAAGTCTAACCCTAATAACTCTGAGGGTCAGAGTCACTAACCTCGGTACCCCATCGAAGGCAGAAGCAAACCTCAAAAACAAAGAGGGAAGAGGCCTGTATCATTCACTCCCCTGAACACCATAAGAACGAACATGCTGATGGCCATGGAAAGGCAAGGAACCTCAATCCAATGTCCGAAGGCCATGACCTCTGACAACAAAAAGAACATGAAGAAGTTTTTTCAATTTCACTAGGACCATGGGCATAATATCGAGGATTACTTCCAGCTGAGAAAGTACATTGAATCTTTAATCAAGTACAGGCAACTCCAACACTACCTACGGATGCCATCACCCATGGCAGCAAAAAATGAAGGTAACTTCGGTCCCGAGGAACATCCTTGGAACGAAGATTACCAAAAAGCTTGGAATGAACTCAAGAGCTACTTAACCCATCTGCCGACACTTTGACAATCGCTGGAAGGAAAACCTCTCATCATTTACCTCACTATCACTGAAAAGGTAGTAAGTTCGGTACTTGTAAGGGAAGAGGGAGGAAAGTAGTGGCTAGTATACTATGTGAGCAAGTCCCTGCATGGTGCCGAAGTTAGGTAGCCCCTTTTGTAAGAGGCCATCTATGCCCTAGTGTCGGCAAGCAGGAGGCTACGGCCTTATTTCCAAGGACATCCTATCACTGTCCAAAGTAACTTACCTCTTAGGGATGTCATGAGGAAGGAAGACCAGTCTGGAAGATTATCAAAGTGGTGTTTTGAGCTCAGTGAATATGACATCACCTATGAGCCAAGAAGGGCAATAAAGGCCCAAGCATTGGCGGATTTCATCACCGAAGTACCAAGAACTGAAGATACTCCAGAGGACCCCAGAAGTGACAAACCTGAGTGGACACTCTTCATAGATGGTGCCTTCGGTTCTGAGCATCAAGGAGTTGGAGTAGTTTTGAGGGGACCCGAAGGTATAGAAGCTTCAAAGTCCACCAAGTTTGACTTCAGTGTCACCAATAATGTTGCCGAATATAAAGCCCTCATAGCAGGCTTGCGATTGGCAAAAAGAGTTGGTGTAAGAAATTTGAAGGCCCACAGTGGTTCTTATCTAGTGGTTCGACAGATGGCGGGGGACTACCGGGCAAAAGACCCGAACTTCGCAAAGTACCATGACCTCGTAAAAAAGCTTATCCAAGAATTCGACAGGGTGCAAATAGAAAACATACCTTGACGAGAAAATATGGAGGTGGATACTTTGGCTAAATTAAAGGAGTCCACCAAAGTACTAAACCAACCGAGCATAGCAATAATGTCCATAGCAACCTAGGGCATAGGATGGAAGGATCCTATCAAGAAATATCTCGCAACTTCGGAGCTTCTCGAAGACCCTCTTAGAGCTGTGGAGGTGCAAAAGTGATTGGGAAGAAACTTCCTGATCGGGGAAGAGTTGTATCAATAAGGGTACGCAAATCCATTGCAAAGGTGTGTCAGCGAAAAAGATGTTGAGATAGTCCTCAAAAGAAGTCCATGAGGGGTCCTACAGCTCTCACATTGGGATTAATGCCCTTGCTAGAGTACTACTTTGGCAAGGATATTTCTGGCCAACTATAAGGAAGGATGTGAGGCAATTTGTCCAAAATTGCAACAAGTGCTAGAGACACGCACCCATTCAGAAAATGCCCTCGGGGGAATAACTTCAGCAAACTATCTATGCCCCTTCACCGTTTGGGGTATTGACCTATTTGGGCCTCTCCCAACAGCTCCAAGAGGTGTGAAATTCTACATAGTCATAGTAAATTACTTAACCAAATCGATTGAGGTAGAGCCTTTGGCAGCAATTTCAGCAAAGGACATACAAAAATTTGTCTGGAAGAAAATCATATGAAGATTTAGCATGCCGAGGGTGATAGTAGCAAATAATGGTTCCCAATTCACCGATAAAGGATTTAAGGAATTCACAACCAACCTCGGGATAAAGCTGCATTTCACCCCAATTGCCCATCCTTAGAGTAATGGACAATTTAAAGTGTCCAATCGAATGATAAAAGATGGTCTAAAAAAAAAGGTTGAAAGGGGCAAAGGCAAAGTGGTCAGGAGAGCTTTCGAGCATGCTCTAGAGTTATTGAACAACCCCCAGAAGAGCCATTGGAGAAACACCCTTTTTACTCATCTTCGGCACAGAGACTATCACACTGCACACAGGCCCCAACTTATGCACTCTCAGTGCCATTCACCAATACTACCCAGGAAGTTATTAAACTCTTATGTTCATAAGTGTTATAAGTATTCTTTAATTTCAACCAACTTTCCATGACATAGTTTTAAGTCTTATTTTCTTAAGCTTAAGGCCTGGGAGGTGCCCTAGGAGGCTTATGAGTTGTTCTGTGTGCTTACTTGCAGCCTAAGGTAGAGCTCATAACACAAACTTGCAAAACAAAGCAACGCTATATCATTAACTTGCAACACAAGGCAAGGGATACACTTATTTCTTTAAGTCTCTAGGATGTGTTCTCATCAAGTGTGCTAGTCCAATGCATGACAACGAAGAAGCCCATCAAATGAAGTTTTGGAAAAACATAAGTTTTCATGTTCATATGCATTCGGCCAAGTAAGGTTCAAAAGAGGTTTGTCTTACAAAAATCTTTCTATAAGCACATAAACGAGGCATAACTTGGCATTTCATCAACCATAGCATGTACACAACAAAACCAAGTTCATCCAATGCTAAATATATACATCAAAATAGCCTACATACAAGTACTAACTACTTGGTAACATACCAAGGTCACTCAATGTCCAAAACTAGCCCAAGTTATGCATTACAACCCAAGTTCACCTATAATTCTCGAGAATCACCTTGAAAGTTCAATACAAGATCAAACATTGAAGTACAAGGCCTATGACCAAGTTCATGGTCATGAAAGCAAACCACCGCACTAGAGCCCAAGAACACACATCTATCTCCCCTAGACTTGTTCACAAACCTACACTAAGCTTGCAAAACTTAACACATAAGTTTTGGGCAAATACCATAAGACTTGCACATGTACTTAACTAGCCAAGTTCTCGGTTTTGGCACATACCGTAGTAAAAAGTGTACAGCTTAGTACACAAGCAATCAAGCACAATCACAATCACTCAAGCTCAATTCCTTTCCCTGAAACACAACCAATAAGGGCATGAGTTTTACAACCCAGTAAGGTTCATTACAACTCTTGAAGAGTTTATTTAGATAAGCCCAAGTGCTTAACCTCCAACAAGCTAGCTTAACCTACAAGGAAGACATGAAAACATAAGAATACACATGCTAGCTGAGACATACATATATATGAAAAAACACTATCTACTCTGGTTAGCAAGCACAAACAATCAACCAGTGCACATAACTCACACACACACCACATTTTCAATCTTGGCCGAAACCACTAGCAAGTAAAATTCCATTTCTTGCACTTCAAGCATTTCAATTCACTCTCCAATCCACTAGAGCTCCAAGTTCAATAGTAAGTTAGCCTACTTACTAAGAACTTTAGTGCTTGCCTTTAATTGACTAGCTAGCCAAACCATATGAACCCAAAAGTTTAACCATATGCCCATCTAGGAAACTAAGATCACATAGCATAATTTACTATCACTTAGATGCCATTAATCTACTTGAACATGGAATTATACCAAAATCAAGTAGAACCATGTGATAGCCAAATGGCTATCACACTTGGATAGCCTTTAAGGATGATTGACAAAATACCATCCTCGGAAGTACATCTGACCTACCTCGGGGAAGATGGGATCCTCACCACCCTTGGCTAATGATACCACCACCCTTGGATTGGCATGATATGGCATCCCCGGTCTAGTTTCCTGGAGACCTCGGGGACCATCTCCCCACTCTCGAAAGAATAAGGCATCCTCTGAAGGTCCTTCATACTACTGAGGAGCCTCTTTTCGCGGCCCATGGAGAGCAAAGTTAGACCAAAGGAGGCTCATCTGTCGAAGGAGTCTCACTCCCCAAAGAGAGTCCATTACAGAATGAGTTCTCAGCCAGATAAGACAAAAATGGTTATGAGCCTTTGACATAAGGGACGTTGCAGACGCCTCTGACACACAGGCCTCCCGTACGGCCCTGACCTTCGGTCAGAACGGCTCCAGCCAGCTACGGGTGCCTGTCCCCGAACATACAGATCAAATCTGGCCAACCACGTGTTGTGATCTATGACAAGCTATAGTAGGAGGCCTCTACCTAGGGACCTCCTATAAATACTTGTGGAGAACCTTGGCACAAGGAGGAGACAACAAGCAAGAAAGAGGAAACTCTAGCCATTATCTACTCTTCATTCCTTCTTACTTTCATCCTAAAAAGACTAACTTGACCGTCGGAGGCTCCTCCCCGGAATCACACTCCGGGGAGTCTCTAACCTCTGTTTTACTAAGCTTACAGCCACATCCTCACCGGAAGCTACTCTCCAAGGTACCTTCTTCACCGGAGGGTTCTTTACAGACACCTCCATACCAGAAGTCTCATTTGCAGCTACACCATGTCATATAACCGAAGATGCCGCCGGGCATCACCATGAACCTTACCCCAAAAATCACAAGCTTGAGCTCTTGGCCAACCTTGAATTCTTCAAATCCAAGCTTGAAAATTGAAGTACAAGGTCGCCTAATGCTGAAAACCTCAATGCCAAGCTTGATTCTTCACTCCAAGCTTTAATCACCAACAATTTGGTAAAGACCTGGCACCATAATTGCCAAGAACACCTTCTGGACTTTTGAAATGAAGCTTCGACCGAAACTAGTTGATTTCAGTTTAAGTGGTAACATGCATACCCGACATGTGCCACATGTTCATAAAAGTGGGCTTAATGCCCTCAAACTAAATTTCATGGCTTAATGAAACCTTCCATGCTTCTTAGTATCAAGATTAGCACCTGAAAGATCTTTCAAAGTGGCCCTTAATCTTTGTTTTTTGTCATAAGCCACATTGTCATTTTTCATGTGCATTTTAGACCCGAAAGTTCTCGGTTGTGCATATGTACCACCACTCACATTTTCAATTGAGTCCTTCATGTTTTTATTGCATTTTCCTTACATTCTTGGCCTGGGCCAAGCAGTAAGGGATGGTCTTGACAGAGGCATCATCCTCGTCGAAGTTGTGCAACCAACTGTTAGAGTACAAGTGTTCGATGAAGAAGGCAACAACCTCGGTTTAAGAACCAAGTTGGATATGATTAATGAGCATAGAGAGATGGCTGAACTCAGAAGAAAAGCTTTTTAGTAGAGAGTAGCCATTGATACAAATTTGCATGTCAAGACCAAAGGGATCAAAAAAAGAGACCTTGTTCTCCGAATGGCTGAATTATAACCCTGAAGACCATGTCATGGAGTACTTCGGGCAAATTGGGAAGGACCTTATTTGGTACTTGAGGAAGTTCAGCCAAGAGTTTATAAGCTCGAGAATATTGAAGGAGAAGAATTGAGAAACACATGGCATTCAAACTCTTTGAAAATTTCTACACAAAGAAAAATTTCAGATGAAAAATTGTGTTGACTACGCTGAATGAGGTGAACCAAATGTGGTTGCTTACGAAAATGCATTGTACAAGTTTTACCAAAGGTGATCGACTGAATGTAGTTGATCTTGAAGGTACTAAATTATATCTGCACAAATCAAGTCAGTGGAAGAAGGTTGACAGAAGATGGCTGACCCTAAGTGTGGCTAATCAAATTTGGTCGATTTCATCCTTTGGAGAAACTAAGGTTGTGAATCCTTGATAGTATCTTTTAAAGATAATATACCACCGAAGGAGCTCATATCCGAAGATGGTTAAATACCAAAGGTTGAAAAATGCCTGAAGTCATACTCATCGTGGAAGGGTCGGAAGTTTAAGGTACTCAATCCTCAATCAAAGGGAAGAAGGAACTTTGGGAATGTTAAGGCCCTCTAGGAAGGAAATGTCGAGGTCCCGATACTGGCAAAAGGACTTGATGACAGGTGAGGCAAAAGCTGTCTTGGAAAGAGGACTTTGTTGCCTCATCGGACTTTGCCTTTTTAACCTTCAAGTCCTCTAGCTCCTTCTTCAACACTTCGACCTCTTTCTCCAGTTTCTTCTTCTTCTTCTTCTTTTCCTTATTTAGCTGCTCAACCTTGGTAAGAAGATTAGCGTTGATCCTCAATGCCTTTGTGACATCAGCAACAGTGTCTTCCTTATGCTTCTGAAGGGCCTCACCCTCCAGGGATAGCTCCACGACCTTGATCTCGAGGTTGGAGATTTTGGAGGAAAACTCCTCACCAAGGTTGGCCAAGTCCTCCTTGGCAATTTTGTTGAGCTCACCGTGCTTAAAAACTAAGCTCGTAAACAGTTCCTTGGCCTTCACCAAGTTTTCCTCTGACTGACCCTGGACCGAAGACTATTTGGCTGCCTAGGCCTAAAAGTACACATTGTACGCCAGCAGCTGCAAAACAAAGAGAGAACTCTGAATATGAGTCAGAAGCGCTAGAAACTCAAAAAAAAATTTCTAAGTTCTAAGGGTTAAGGTTTACCTGTACAGCGTGCTTGGTTGTCAGAGAAGCGAGGACCTCCTCATTTGGGCACTCTTCGGTTAAGGTTTGGAAGGTGGCATTGTTCATGATGCTCCTCGCCATCTGAGGGGCCATCTTCTGGCTGTCTTCGGAGAACAAGTCCATGTCCTCGGTAAAGGTCCAGAAAGGTTCCCTTAGAATCTTGTCCTTTGAGATCTTGGTGTCCCAAATGGTCCTCCCCATGAGAACACCACATGGATCGTTATATGAGTTTCATTAGTGATTCTCATCGTTATCATGGTATATGTAGTCCTTTGACCTAAGATCATCAAGGTTCCTTACATGTGAGTCACATACTTTGATACTTTCCTTTGTTGCTCGTAACTTAGTGAACTTGAAGAAGGTCATTTGGTATGTCACATATCATGCGGAGGGATTTGTATGATCATGCGGAGGGATTTGTCCATCTTCTGTAACGCGAGTGATATCTTTGGGCCCCTTGATAGAGTAAGACTTAGAAAAATGCATGGCCATGCCCGGATGAGTTGATATACGATATCAATGTCATCAATTTAAGTTGGTCTACTAGGTAATCAAGAAACCAAAGATTGGGCTATATGAGAGTGACACATTCCATGTCTCGTGCTTAATCTTGATATCTTCGACAGAGGGACAATGACATATATCGGTAATGATCATAAAGGTTTAGTTGAATCACCGACAATCTTGTCACTTGTGTAACAATGATGTGTTGTTAGACACTGCTCATTGCTTATGATCATAAATGTGATTTATGATCATTGCCAACATGGTAAGAGCCTATTGGGTCGCACACATAGAGCTATTTGGATCATTAGAGTGCATGAGCTAATAATTTGGGTTTTGGTTTCACAATAATTTCGTATTAATAATGAGCCCAATAGTTGAGCCATTATTAAGCCCGAAATTAAAGCCTAATTGGATTAAGGCTTTGAAACCCATTAGGCCTGGAAGTTAAGTCTCACTACAAATATAACTTTTAGTCAGAAATTCACAGGTTTCCTTGGCTTAACCTCCCAAAAGGACAGTCGCACTTTTCTCTTGCAATTCCTACGAGGATGCAAGCTAGCACTGCGAGCGTAAGAGAAACGCATCTACCGGGACGTGGTGGAAGCGTGGTGATCCCGAGAGGCTCGTGTGGATACCATAGAGAGCTTTAACACGTCAACTGTTCAGGTTTTGTGATTCGACCCTATAGTTGAGTGAGAGATCTCAACCAAAAAATAGGTATGAAAATTTTTGAACACCCGGTTTACCCTATTTCACTTGGATCCTGCAAGGTTTCGATTAAATTCTGCTGCGCTGTTTGGCTCCCAAAACCCAACAATGCTAACGGAGTGCCTTATGCTTACTTAGCTAGTCCATTCCCAACACTAGGACATAAGACCTCAATTCTATCACCCCCAACTCACAATAGAAATCGTGGTCACCTAACTACAATTATCAGTCACCAAGGTACATGGCCTCGTGCCATGGAATCATCTACACTTACGGAATAAACCCATTTTCTTTCTCTTGAATGGACCTCGTCTTTCAACCATCGGTCGTTTCCTGGTGCTCTTTCCTAGGCTGGTCCAACCTCCACCTTTTTGCTAGATGTCTTCAAATCTTCAAACTCCCTTTCTAAGGCTATAACACCTTCTAAACCACTTGGTGATAACTCCTAATATGCACTATCACCATATATCTCTGAAGCATAGGTTTCAGATCTTGAAAGAATTACTTGGCCTTCAACTCATTGTTACCAACCACGTAGGGAGCATAACAAATGAGTGAATTGTAACACTGCTCATACTCTTGCAGAGACATCTTTCCTTGCACTAGATTCTCAAACTGGACCTTCATTTGATCCTATGCAACTTCACTAATATATTCTTGTCAAAAATTCTTTTCAAAGTCTAACCACTCTGACCACTTGAGAATTTTTTCCTTGTTCTCTAGTCGAGTACCATTACTTTCTCTTAGCATCTCCATCACACCATCCCACTATAAACTAGCCTTCCCTTTAAAAAACAAAGGTATTAAGGCCATCCTTTGCTTAGACTCATAACCCCCATAAGTGAAAAGTTGATTCATCCAAGATAACCAATCTTCTAGTCGATCAAGATCACCTATCCCATCAAAACATGGTGGATCAACAGTGTTAAACTTTTCCAACAACCTCATTTGATGTGGGGTGTTTCCCCTCGTTGGAGTAACCTCTTGTTAGAGTTGTGCCCAAAAGCCAATCATGGGATGATTGTATTTTTGCACATTGAGTCATGATATTTTATTAAGGCATTAATCTAGCAATTATGTTTGTTGTTTTGTTTCTGCGTAATGTAATCAAAAAAATTGTAACCCTAGAATAATGATATTCTTAAATGTCCCTGGTCTAGTATTATCATGGAACGGGTTACAATAATACATAACAACTAGCATATGTGGAGACTAATATGAGATATGTAGTCTACGTCTAGGTACAAGTTGGAGAACTTCTGTACTGGATCAACCCACCATGAGAATGCTACATGGATCATTATATGAGTGTCATAAGTGATTCTCATAGTGATCATGGTATATGTAGTCCTTTGACCTAAGGTCATCAAGGTTCACTACATGTGAGTCACATACTTTGATACTTCCCTTTGTTGCTCGTAACTGAGTGAACTTGAAGGAGGTCATTGGGTATGTCACATATTATGTGGAGGATTTTGTATGATCAAGATGAGATTTATCCCTCCTATGTAACGGGAGTGATATCTTCGAGCCCCTTAATAGAGTGAGACTTAGAAAATCCATGGCCATGCTCAGATGGGTTGATATACGATATCAATGACATCAATTTAAGTTGGTTTACTCGGTAATCAAGAAACCAAAGATTGCGCTATACGAGAGTGACACATTCCATGTCTAGTGCTTAGTCTTGATATCTTGGACAAGGGGATAATAGCATATATGGGTAATGATCATAATGGTTTAGTCGAATCACTAACAATCTTGTCACCTGGGTAGCAATGATGTGTTGCTAGACACCGCTCATTCCATGTGATCATTGCCAACGCGGTAAAAGCCTATTGGGTTGCACATATAGAGCTATTTAGATTATTATAATGCGTGGGCTAATTATTTGGGTTATGGTTTCATGATAATTTCATATTAACAATTGGCCCAAAAGTTGAGCCATTATTAAACCCGTAATGAAAGCGTAATTGGATGAGGGCATTAATACCTATTTGGCTTGGAAGTTGAGTCTCACTATAAATACAACATATAGTGAAAAATTCACAACCTTGCCTGAGCCTCCCGAAAGAGACTGCCACACTCTTCTCTTGTTATTCCTTGGAGGACGCAAGCTAGCACTGTGAGCACAAGAGAAACTCATCTACTGGTACGTGGTGGAAGTGTGGTGATATCGAGAGGCTCGTGTGGTTACCATAGAGATCTTGAACATGTCAACTGTTCAAGTTTTGTGATTCGACTGTACAGTTGGGTAAGAGATCTCAACCGAAATTAGGTATGAAAATTTTTGAACACCCGGTTTACCTTGTTTCACTTAGATCCTGGAGGGTTTCAGTTAAATTGTGCTATGATTGTTTGGCTCCCAAAACCCTACACCTCTAGCTCCTTCTCCTCTTCATGAACATGATTTCTTCATTCATGAGCCCTAGGCATTTGTTGCTGCTCAACATGCCTCCCCTAATCCTGGCGTGGATGTTAGGACCATCTCTTAGTACTTGGCTTAGGCCAAGAATATAGAGAAAACACCAATTAAAAATGAGGGACTTGATTGAAAATGTGAATGAGGGTGTATGTGCAAAACCAGTAAAATTTGGGTTCAAAATGCACATGGAAAACTAGACTATGATGTCTTTGGCATGAAATAAAGTTGGAGGACTACAATGCACACTTGAACTAGTGATGCAAGTGAAACTACAAACCATGAATGAGAACTTTCGGCCGCGCAAATTTGTATGGAGACTAGTGGAACATTAGACCACTTTTGGCCAAACTTTTGGACACTTGTCTATGGCCGGCTACCTTTGTCTCTATTATGTCTTATGCCATTGTTTTATGTGTTGGTGGAATGCATAGTTTAATGGGTTTATGTTGGAATGTTGGCCGGCCACTCACACTCAATATATTCCTTTCATTTGCCTTGTTCTTGGCATGTTCAATAAGTTCTTTGCCGAAACGTGCATGGGATAATGGCCATTTTCAGCCATTTTAAATAATGCTAGGCAATGTAGGCCATGAAACAATGTTAATGCCAAAATGAAAATGTGTTTTAGTGACTAAAATGGAGCCATGGATCCTTAAAGGGCTAAATGAACCATGCAAATTAGTTCAAGGCCAAGAATGGCATTAACCCATTAATGAGTCCATGTCGCCATGATCGGATGTACATGTGCCCATTAAGCCATTAAGCCATCATTTTCGGTCAAAACTTTCTTGGAGTGCTTGACCGAGTTTGGCTTGTGCTCTTGAGAGCTTTGAGTGTTCTTGGGAGTTGATGAAGAGTTGGCTGCCGATTCCATGCCATTTTGAAAGGAAATTCAAGCTTGAAGACATAATCAATCTTGGTTGTTCATTTTCAGCAATAGGTGACTTAGAAGTTCAAGTTTAAAGCTTGAATTTGAAGAGTAGAAGGTTAGCCGAGAGTTGCTCAAGCTCAAAATTGGAGGTAAGATTCATAGTTCACTGGATTCCTTGGTAAATTTCCATGATCAAGTGATTATGATGATTAAATGAAGGCCTTGTTGTGTTAGGCAACTATGAATTGGAAGTTGATTTTGGCCTTAGACACTCAAGCTCAATTGAGAACTCAAGCTTTGTATTGTTGAGGTAGGATTCATGTTCTACTTGCTTGCTTGGTAAATATTCCATGAAGAAGTATTATAAGTAGCTTATGGAAGAACTTTCTAGTTCTTGTTGTTTTGGCTAGCTAGTCAAGTTAATGGTATGTGTTAGAAACTTTAGTTAGGGAGGCCAACTTACTAATGTTTCGGAGCTCTAGTGGAAGGAGGATTGGAATGGAGAAGTTAGGTGTACAAAGATACCTATGAACACATACTAGTGGTTTTGGCCAAATGTGAAATTTTGGTGTGTGTGTGAGTTGTGTGCTTAATTGTTTGTTTGTGTGTGCTAACCACTTGTAGGTAGCTTAATTATGCTTATTATGCCTCGGTTACTATATGTGTATATTGTGTTCTTGTGTTTTCAATGTCTTTCTTGTAGGACAAGTTAAGCTATTGGAGGTTAAGTCTTGGACTTAACTAAATAGACCAAATATGGTCAGTTGTGAATCCTACTAAGTATTAATACTCATGCCCATTATATTTGTGTTTCAGGCAAGGATTTAGAGCTTGAGTGATTAGTGCTTGGTTTGCTTGCTTGTGAATCAAGTAGTTCACATATTGCTTGAGGTATGTGTGCCAACTGAAACTTGGCTTAATTGAGTTATATTTACAAGTCTTATGTTTATGGTTTATGCCCAAAACTTATGGAACAAGTTTTGCAGGCTATGATTAGATTGTGGGACTTGTCTAGCAGAGGAGAGGGGTGTGTGTTCTTGGGCTCTAGTGTGGTGGTTTGCCTTTATGACTATGAACTTGATCATAGGTTAAGTACTACAGACTATGGTCATGTATGTAGTCTTTAAGATCCTACACGGGTACTATAGGTAAACTTGAATGTAATGCATAACTTTGGCTGATTTTGGACAATGGGTACTCTTGGTATGTTGCCAAGTTAGTAGTACTTGTATGTAGGCTACTTTTGTGTATATTACCCTCAGTTGAATTATGGTTTTGTATAAGTATTTTGGATGCTTGAATGCCAAGTTATGCTATGTTATATGGAAGGATGAGTTTTGATGTATGGAATCTCTTATGTTCCTTACTTGACCAAATGTTCATGAACATGAAAATTGATTTCCAAAACTTGATGAGATGGGCTTCTTTGTTGACATGCATTGGAGTAGCACACTTGATGAGCACACATCCTAGAGACTTAACAGATTAAGTGTATGCCTTGCTTGAATTGCAAGTTACAGATTTACAGCCTTGCCTTGAGTTGCAAGTTAGTGGTTGGGCCTTACTTAAGCTGCAAGTAACTGTTCTAATCAACTTATAAGTCTTTTGGGGCACCTCCCAGGCTCTTAGCTTAAGAAAATAAGACTTAAAAACCACCTAACAAACAATGGCCAAATAAAAGGTAGTTAATAAAACCTGTATATAAGAGTGTTTAAATAACTCTTGAGTAGAAATGGTGAGTGGCACTGAGAGTGCACAGGCTAGAGCCTCTGTGTGGTGTAACACATATTAAATAAGTTAGTGCACTTTCTACCTATGAACCTTGCTGATTCCATGGATAGGCTTGCTAAGCTGTATTTCAAAGAGGTGGTGAGCCTACTTAGTGTACTTAATGACGTAAAATCAAACAGAAACACTTGGTTTGTCTATAGGTTCTACAAGTCCTTACACCATGCTTTGGGTACTGAACTCAAGTTTAGTTTTGTAGGGTTTCGGGAGCCAAACAAGTGCATTGGAATTTAACCAAAACCTTCCAGCATCCAAGTGAAATAGGGTAAACCGGGTGTTCAAAAATTTTCATACCAAATTTGCTTGAGATATTTGGCCCAACTATAGAGTCGAATCACAAACACCTGAACAGTTGACTTGCTCAAGCTCTCCATGGTATCCACACGAGCTTCTTGGGATCACCACACTTTCACCACATCTCGACAGATACATTTTTCTTGCGCTCACAGTGCTAGCTTGCGTCTTTCAAGGAATTGCAAGGGAATAGTATGGCTGTCCTCTTTGGGAGGTTAGGGCAAAAAGCTATGAATTTCTTACTAGAAGTTGGATTTATAGTGAGACTGAACTTCTAGGCCTAATGGGTTTCAAAGCCTAATCCAATTAGGCTTTAATTTTAGGCTTCATAATGGCTCAACTTTTGGGCCCATTATTAACATGAAATTATTATGAAACCATAACCCAAATAATTAGCCCTTGCACTCTAATAATCCAAATAGCTCTGTGTACAACCTAATTGGCTCTTACCACTTGCCAATGGTCATAAATCACATTTAAGATCAAAAGCAATGAGTGGTGTCTGGCAACACATCATTGCTACCCAAGTGACAAGATTGCCAGTGATTCGACTAAACCCTTACGATCATTACCCATATATGTCATTTTCCCTTTGTCCAAGATATCAAGAATAGGCATGAGACATGGAATGTGTCAATCTCGTCTAGCCCAATCTTTGGTTTCTTGATTACCGAGTAGACTAACTTAAACTGATGACATTGATATTGTATATCAACTCATCAGAGCATGCCCATGCATTTTCTAAGTTTCACTCTATCAAGAGGCTTGAAGATATCACTCCCATTACATAGGAGGGACAAATCCCATCTTGATCATACAAATCTCTCCGCATGATATGTGACATACCCAATGACCTCCTTTAAGTTCACTCAGTTATAAGCAACAAAGGGAAGTATCAAAGTATGGGACTCACGTGTAGGGAACCTTGATAACCTTAGGTCAAAGGACTACATACACCATGATCACTATGAGAATCACTTATGGCACTCATATAATGATCCATGTAGCGTTCTCATGGTGGGTCGGTCCAGTAACAAGTTCTCCAACTCATACCCATATGTAGACTACATATCTCATATTAGTCTCCACGGATACTAGTCATTATGTATTATTGTAACCTGCTCCACAATAATACTAGACCAGGGATATTTGAGAATATCATTATTCTAGGGTTGCAATTATGTTTATTACATTTCGCAAAAACAAAACAACAAACATAATTGCTGGATTAATGCCTTAATAAAATATCATGACTCAATGTGTGAAAATACAATCATCTCATGAGTGTACACTAACAAGTTTAGCCTACCACCCTTAAATAGATGTGCAAGCTGAAAGGACTATTCAAGTGTTGGAAGACATGTTAAGGTGTTGTGTAATAGACTATCATGGAGAATAGTGTCAGGGCCCAACTCAACCCCACCCTAAACACTTTTCAATAGATTCTTACCAACTGATTTTTTTTAATTACTCAGTTGATTTCATATGGTGACTTGGACTCTGACTCCCTAGATTCTTAACCCTAACTTGATATTTTCTTTATTGGGAATCTCAAGCTTTTGAAGTCTTAGTAGAGATTGCTTATTTTTATCAACTGAAGGGTTTTTACTCACTTGAGATTACTTGGGGGCAAAGTATGCATGTTAGAGTAGGCCTTTACTTTTTTAGATTTTCATCAAATTTTGCCTAATATTAACCACTCATACATACATGCATACACTATAGGATTCAAACCATGCATGTTTTTTTTTCTCAGTGCCCTATGGCCCACCTAAGCCTAAAAATATGTACAGGCATAAACTAATTCTTGCCTAGTCCTTTTGTTTTACATATACAGCTATATACAAGCCAAAATTTCACGGCTATATGGCCTAAAACATCAAAGTTGATCTTTCAAAAGGTTTATGCATGGTACACTTCTTTTTGTTCATACACTCTCTAGACCCACTGAGACTTCCACTTTCACTTTAACTTGACATCTAGGCCACAGATTACTCATAATGTTACCCACTATGGGGTAGTCTAGTTATGGTTTCAAAATTGTGCATTTAAAATCCCAGGATTGGTATGTCCAGTAAGACATCAGAACAATACCCTTAACGTGCATACCCAAGTGGCCCTCTTAGGCACTATGTGAATACATGCATATTGGTCCAACCATTAGACACATATTCACATTTTATGCACATCATGGCAGCAAGGAAGAAAAACACTAGCACAAGTCTCAATTTTGGCTACCATATATTAGGCAATCTTGTTAAGTTCATGTTTCCAGCCACTACACCTGACTTCCCTTGAAAAGCTGTGCTAATCTAGCCTTGTACCACCATATTTTATCAGCTGCACTATCAAGTAGAAATTTATACCAAACCAATGAATTTATTTTACATCAATAGCCCACCTGTGGACCAAGTTATGGATTTTTTAAGTTGGTTACAAAATTCTGACCAAATGAACAGTAAATTAGGCAAATTTTACAATGTCATAACTTTGGTTACAGGGCTCCAAATGAAGGAATTTAAAATCCAAGTTAAACCATTAGATGTTCTCTAGCTGTGGTCAAAATTTCATAGCAAGATTCACTCCACACAAAGAGATATAGAACTTTGAGTACAGGGTCAAAACTCTGTTCACTTTATTACCATTATGCTCATACGAAATTTCATAAGTGTGCAAACACTTCATTCACAAGGTGTAAGCCCTCCAAGGCTATCCCATACCTATCCAATACACATAAGAATTACATGCTCTTGCATATAGCAACTTTATGTGGTCAAACCAGAATTTACTAACAAGCAGACAATCATTCACACTTAGACAGCTTGTGCACCACCTTCACATACATAGCAAAACCATCCTCAAATGTTCATATACTTGTTCTAAATTTAAGTTCCTTACATGTAAGTGCACCCATACACTACATCATGGCCTTAAATTAGCTAAAGACACACGCCCAAGCACAGGAGATGCTTGAGACACAATGCACTGCAAAATAGGATGCTCGAGAGCTGCTGTGTAACACAATAAGCACCACCACTAAAAATAACAAAAGTGCTCCTAAAATTACCACAATTTCCATATCCTAACTAGACACATGGGAGTTCATGTACTAGAAATTTTAGATCAAAAATCAAATGAAAATCATCTATTTGAATGTGATCTTTCTGCTGGACCTGAAATGGACAGATTTGAGGGAAGGTAAGTTTCATGGAGAAACTTAGTAAGGAGAACACTGTAACACTAAAGTAATGTAACCTTTAGAAATCACCTACATCCAAATACACTAAAACAAAAGAAAACACACTGTAAATATCCAATATAGGGCATCCAAATGCAACAATCAAACACAAACAACAAACACATGTATGTGGCAGCAACAACATTCATTGGTTAGTCCGAAAAGCATGTAATAAACATAAGTAGATCACTATGAAAGCCCTCGTCAAGCATAATATTGGCCATAGGAGAATTTTAAAACTAGTTATTATTAACTTTGGGCTCTATAAACCCTTAAATTCTCAGTCACCACTGTGCACTTCACACTAGGTCACAAAACCTTCACTAAGTTCACTCCCCTCAAGCTCATGGCTCTCTTCCAAGCTTACCCATAGCTCCATGGATACTTGTAAATATAGTAAACATCTTATGAGAACAAGAGAACTCCTTACCTTTTGTTGGAAATCCAATAAACCTTAGATAAACCTGAAAACGAGGGTTTATGGTCTTCCTTGATGCTTCGGTTGTCTTCTCTTGCCTTCTGTTGACTGTTTGTAGTAAGGTGACTATGAAGGAATGTAGAGGAGTTCAAGGAAGAACCTTAGCAGGTGGAGGTTGAATTTTTTAAAGAAAATGGGGAGACAATGATTTTTTTTTTCTACCTTTATTTCTTTCTTGGTCTTTAGTAATGGTATGTTTGCAAATTTTGGAAAATTTAGGCCACACTTGGACAACATTTTTACCAACCATTTGGGATGCGAAAATGAAATTTTTTGACCTATTTTGACCATGGTCAAAGGTCATTGTCACCTGTAAAAAAGTTTGTGACACTTAAGCCCTTAAGTGTCCTTAAGCATTAAATGACTAACTCTACCTCCTTGAGCACTTTGGTCCCCAACAATATCCTTAATTCCATCCATCTCCTTTCTTCATAATTCCATCCATCTCCTTTCCTCACAATTCATTCCATGTCCTTTTCCTAGCCATCTTTGGAAATTTGTACAGTCGAGTACCCAACTTTTGTAACCTTACAATTTAGTTGATAGGTTACTTGAAAATTAGGCAATATGCCAATGCTTTCTTAAGGACCAAATTATCATTGGTCGTGCCACATAGGGGATTTTATATTGAATACTTTACATTTCACAATTCATACATTATGGTGAAAATTAAAGCATACAAGTTTAGGTCTTTATGCTGTAATTTTCCCATTTTCGGAAGGTGGTAACATTCTCTGCCCTTTAAAAATTTTGGTCCTCCAAAACTGCCTTTACCTTCAGGTATTCTTTTGGATATCTCTCTTGAATTTCCTTCTCAGTTTCCCAAGTAGCCTCTCTTTTAGAATGGTGTGACCATTGAACTTTGACCATGGGAATAGGCTTGTTCCTTAACTTTCTGGTATCCTTGGCTAAGATAGTTATAGGTTTCTCTTCATATGTCAAGTTAGGCTCCAACTCTATCTCTTGCATTGCAATAGCATGCTTTGTGTCCAATAGATGCTTCTTAAGCATACTGATGTAGAATACATTATGAACACTTGACATGCATGGCAGTAGAGCTAACCTATATGCTACCTTGCCAACTCTGTCCAAGATCTCATAAGGACCTATATATCTTAAAGCTAACTTGGATTTTCTGCCAAATCTGATAGTGCCTTTAGTTTATGCAACTTTCAGCCAAACATTGTCACCAATCTCAAACTCCAAGTCTCTTATTCTTTTATCCACATAGGCTATAGTTCTTTCATTTGTTGCTTTCATTCTTTCCAAATTTTTTTTGATCTTGATAGTAGTTTCCTCAATGATTTCAAGACCCAACTCTAGCATGTCTAATGCTTCCACCCAATACTAGGGTGTCATGTAACTTCTTCCATACAATGTTTCAAAAGGTGTCATGTCAATGGTGCTCTGATAACTGTTGTTATATGAAAATTTTATTAATGGTAGGTGTTGGTCCCATTCACCCTTAAAATCCAACACACAGCTCCAAAGCATATCTTCTAGTATCTGTATCACCTTTTTAGTATGCCCATCAGTCTAAGGGTGATAAGCAGTACTCAGGTGGATTTTGGTACCTAGTGCTTTACGGAAAGTATTACAAAACCAAGCTATAAATCTTGGATCTCTATCATATACAATAGAGTCTGGTACTCCATATATTCTCGCTATCTCCTAGATGTACATCTGAGCCAACCTCTCCAAGGAGTCTGTGAGTCTCATAGGTAAGAAGTGGGCACATTTGGTTAGTCTATCCACAATGACCTTGACACGGCCGTCCTTGGGCCCTGCCCAAGAAGCCTGTGAGAACTAGTCTAATGGTGGTTACAATTGGCTAGCTGTATATGTGCATGGATTAAAATTGTGTGATACTAGTTGATTAACCTAGAATATGCAAAATGCATGCTCTTTATGCTTTGACTTTGATTAGCAAAATTCCATAAAAAATGACTTGGCCAACACATTACTAAAGAAAATAAGTTCAAATAGCCAAAGCATACAAAATGAACATTTATGTGAGTTTACTACACATAACAACTACGTGGGAGCATTCATACATAAAGTAGGCTAATGCCCGCACCCAATAGCAGCGCAAGAGTCTAGGACTCCTAAAAACATAGACAACGGAGGCAAATAATAGTACTATATATACAGGTCTCAACTGAGATTTTCTTCAACTAACTCCCACCTTGGATGCAAATCCCAATGCCAAGTCACAAAAGTCCTTGCCCAAGTGCTGCTAGGCTCAGCGGCCAAAGGAAGACTATAGTTAGTACTACCACTTAACTAACAAGTTACCCCAAGTAAACTAGAATCATAAAGATTCTCAAGTGAAATACCTGTAACAAATGCAAACTACTGCAATAACCCTTAGTGGTTACCCGACCCAACAACTTCAGAATCTGCACAAAAAAACTAGGGAGTGGGAATTCAAAAATTCTTAGTAAGGGTCTTTACTGTACTTGTAAGAAAATTACTAAGGTCTCCACATATGAGAACATATGTAACCTACAGTGAGATCATAGAGCCTGATGGTCTAATATATGTATATACCTAGGTCCCTTGGGACCTCTTCTCTTTCTAGTCCTTGAACTACAAGGCATTGCCTTGTCCTCTAGCAAGCTTAGCTTGCTAGCTTAACCAGTGATAAATCACCAGTTGATGTTACCACCTCACAAAATGGGAGAATTACAAGTGTCTCTTAATAGCTAGAAACCATTATATTGTATAATTCTCACCATAGTGATTGAAGTATGGAGGGTAAAAGGTGATAGCCAAAAGGCTAACGCCCTTCAAACCCCGAAGCTCTAGCGAAGTGCCACCCTCGGAAAAGGCAAGCGTCACCCTCGGCAAGACAAGGCCCGACCCCCTGACTCCTCGACCTCAATGATCCACCATCACCCTCGGGGAATGACATTACTGACCTCGGGAACATGGTACGCTACCACCCTCGGTAAGATGACCTGACCAGCTTCGGGAGAGGTAGACTCACCATCTTCGGCAGGGGAAAACACCTTCGAAGGGGATCATCCGTGCCGAAGGGACTCACGAATAACTAGAGCAACCTCGGTCAGAAGCCCTCCTATCCCAAAGAGGTCTCTTCCACTAAAGGGATCTCGAGAATACGACAAAAATGGTTAAGGAGCCTCTAACACGCCGCCCTCACACATGTCCTGACATGCCGCCCTCGCACACGTCCTGACACGCCGCCTTCATACACATCCTGATGCGCAGACCTCCCACGGTCCTGACTTATGGCCAAGACGGCCCATGGCTAGCTAGAAGTCCCTACTCCCGAAGGTACGGACCACATCCGAGCAAACACGTGTCGTAATCAGAGTGGGCTGTGTCAAATCGACTTCTCCCAACACCCTCCTATAAATACATGCGAAACGGCCTTAGTAAGGGGATGGAACTCTCAGGCAAAGCACATTCTGCACTTTCGACTCACTATTCTTCATTTCACCAAATACTGACTTGGGCGTTGGAGGCTCCTCCCCCGGAAAGATGCTCTGGGGACCTTCTAACCTTTGTTCTTTGAGTGTTTCAGGCAATCTCTCCCCGAAAGTCTCTCTTTTAAACGCCCTCCTCACTGGAAGTCCCTTCCAGGCTGAACATGTTGCATAACGAAGATGCTTATGGGCATCATTTGGCGTTGTCCGTGGGAACTCACTCTCAAGTAGCCGTCGTTGAGACTTGGCATTCTAAGGGCAAGGGACTCCCGAAGTCCCCGTCCGCAACAGAAACTCAACCGGCAACCGAACAACCCGCCGTAGGGACTTCCTTGCCTGAGGATGAATGTCCTCTAATGATCAGGATGAGCTTCGTACATGATTTTCCGACGGAACAACTAGACCAAAGGTGGTCATAACAACATTCGGGCCTAAGGCCCCCTTCACTTGCACCCCGTGGGGAGAGAAGCCCAAAATCTGCTCATCGGAGTTCGGGGAGTGAGGACCAACGTGATGTGTCCTCGATAGAGGGCATACCCCCCAAAGTCTGACGTACTAGAGAAGCGGGCTCCAAAGGCGCTAGGACTTCCCGTCGGTGAAGTTCCTCACCAGAAGAAATATCACAATCCCCCCAAAGCCGAAGTTATTCCCTGGAAAGGAGGCGTCGCTCTCAGTTGCTAGAGGCCTCCGGGCAGCAAGAAGAGCCCACGACCACTGTCCTCCTGGAAAAAATCCTAAAGAGATTGGAAAGGGTGGAAAGGCAAGTGGCTCAGAAACCCGTCTGTTCTAGGTTGTCGGAAACCTTCACTAGAGACGAGTCACCGTTTATCCGTGCAATGGTTGAGGCACCTATGCCAAGCGACTTTCGGGTGCCTCGTTTGGAAACCTATGATGGATGTAGTGACCCCCAAGCCCACCTGACCAAGTGTAGGTGTAGCATGGTATTGCATAGTGCTGATGATGCCACCTTTTGCAAGTGTTTTGCGGTCACCCTCTCCGGCTTGGCAACCGCATGGTACAACTCTCTCGCCCCTGGGACTATAATGAGTTTCCAAGAGCTGTCCATGGCATTTACTCAACAGTTGCAGCCGATGGTGAAGATGCCCATTCAAGTGTTCGATTTAGAGCAAAGGAATAGTGAAACCATCAGCGACTATGTTGAAAGGTTTAACCGCAAGGCCCTGAGCATGCCGGACTTCCGTCCTGAAATATGCATCCTCGCCATGATACGGGGGCTTCGGTGAGACTCGCAACTCTTTTGCAAGTTCTCGAAAGACCCCCTAGACACCCTTGGTGAGTTCTATCGTAGAACCGAACAACACATGACAACCGAAGAGCTGAGAATAAGAGAACCGAAGTCTAATCACCATCATCCCGAAGGCCAAAGTCACCAACCCCGGTATCCAGCCGAGGGCGGGGGAAAAACACGGAAGCAGAAGGGGAAAAGACCTATGTTGTTTACTCCCCTGAACACCTCCCAAACAAACATATCGCTGGCTATGGAAAGGCAAGGAAACCCAATCCAGCACCCGAAGGCCATGACTTCAGAAAACAAGAAAAATATGAAGAAGTTTTGTCGGTTCCATCGGGATCATGGGCATGACACTGAGGATTACTTCCAGCTGAGGAAATACATTGAGTCTCTGATAAAGCAGGGCCAACTTCGGCACTACCTACGGATGCCTTCCCCGAAAGGGAAGAGGGAAGAGGAAAGGAAAGGAGATGATGAGGACTATGATTCAGACAGGTGCTGGAATCGAAGTCCCAAAAGACATCTGCCACCTCCGGCTGGAGTAATCCAGACGATCACCATTGGACTGCCTTCAACAGAAAGAAAGAGTGATCGAATTTGATAGCCTTTCGAACAAGCTTGTTCAGAAAAATGGGCCCACCGTAGTATTCGCTCATGATGACCCACTTCTAATCATGGCAAGGATAGGGAGTTGGGATGTCAAAAGAGTACCCTTCGACAACGGTTCTAATGCCAACGTCTTATTCTCTCACCTACTACTGAATTTGGGTATCTCAAAAGGCGATCTCAAGCCTGTCACTTCCCCTACCTTTGGGGTAGGTCCGTCCGAACTCCCTATCCTCGGATGGATTGACCTCCCTCTAATGCTAAGGGGATCATTGCCACAAAACAAGGCAGAGCTCTTTGCTTCCACAATGACGAGGTTCATTGTCATAGATGTCCCTTTGTCATATAACGCCATCCTTAGAAAGCAGACACAAGGAAACCTCCACATCTGCCTAGATGTGAAATACTTCACTGTAACCTTCGCAATGAAGGACGGAGATGCTGAGATCTTCATCAACCAAAGGGAAGTAAGAAAGGTCTTCGTGAAAGCAAGATAGGGCCCAACAAAGATCCACACACAGACTTCGGGAGCAAGGGCCATGCTCACAGGAGAGGCAAAAGGATAAGAAATAGAAGACCCTAAGAAAATAGAAATAGAAGATGTGGAACTTGTCCTAGGTCAAAGAATCCGAGCAGGGAAAGAACTAGCCGATGGTGACAGGGAAAAACTTGTATCTTTTCTATAAATGAACAAAGATCTATTTGCCTCCTAGCCGAAGGACATGCCTGGGGTAGACCCTCGCACAATACAACATAGCCTTAAGGTGCGCCTAGAGGCAAAGCCTGTCCGAAAAAAAAAGTGAAGCCTCTAGGCGCATAAGAACAACTTCGTCAAAACTGAAGTCCAACGCTTAATGGAAGCTGGTGTAATAAGGGAAGTCAAATACCCTGAATGGCTTAGTAACGTCGTTATCGCCATAAAAAATGGAAGTGATAACCTCTGAATGTGCATCAACTTCCGAAACATGAACGATGCTTGCCCTAAAGATTCATATCCTCTGCCGCCAATAGATCAGTTGGTAGATTCAACCACCGAGTATGGCCTCCATAGTTTCCTTGATGCCTTCAATGGGTATCATCAAATTAGGATGAACCCCAAAGATGAGGAAAAAACTGCCTTCATCACCGAAGTTGGTACATACTACTATATTAGGATGCCCTTTGGGCTTAAGAATGCAGGGGCCATGTCACACCCCACACAGGCCCCAGCCTATGCACTTTTAGTGCCACTCACCAATTCTACCCAAGAGTTATTTGGATACTCTTAAGTTTAGGTGTTACTAACTATGTATTGTTTTGTCTATTGTTAGTTAGGTAGTTTAAGCCTTATTTTCTTAAGCTGAGAGCTGGGAGGTGCCCCACGAGGCTTAAGAGTTATTTAGAACAATTACCTGTAGCTTAAGTAGGGCCCAACCACTAACTTGCAGCACAAGGCAAGGCTCTAAATCAAAAACTTGCAATACAAGCAAGGCATACACTTAATCTGTTAAGTGTCTATGATATGCGCTCATCAAGTGTACTACTTTCATGAATGACAACCAAGAAGCCCACATCTTTGTAGTTTTGAAAATGAAGATTTCCATGCACATGTATATTCGGCCAATCAAAGTATCTCAAGAGATTTCTTACATAAAACATAACCATAAGCTCATAAACTTAACATAACTTGGCACACAAGCATCCAACATATGTACATACAAAACCATGTACAATCAAGGCTGCATATATACACAAAATAGCCTAAGTACAAGCATCACTAGCTTGGAAACATACAAAGGATGCTACAAGTCCAAAATAGCCAAGGTTAAGTTTTACAAGCTAACTTTCCCTAGTCCCCAAGAAGATGCCTAAGTGTGCAATACAGCAGCACACACTGAAGCACCAACCCAATGACCATGTTCATGGTCATGAAAGTGAACACTACAATCAGAGCCATAGTCCACACATCCATCCTGCACCTAGACGTGTCCCACACACTACACAAGCCTGCAAAACTTAGAATATAAGTTTCAGCCTTAATCCATAAGACTTGTAATTCAAGTACTCAAGCCAAGATTGAGTTGGCACATACCTTGAGCAATAAGTGTACTACCTAGCACACAAACTAGCAACTCAAGCAAACTACTCAAGCTGTATATCCTTTCCTGAAACAAGAAATATATGGGCATGAGTATTAAACTCAATAGGGATTCACAAATGACCATATAAGGTCTATTTAGTTAAGTCCAAGACTTAACCTCCTTAAGCTTGCCTGTCCTGCAAGAAAGACATGAAAACACCAAGATACAAGGCATATAATACACATTTCAATATTAACCGAGACATATATATAAGCTTAAACAGTATCTATATTGGGTTAGCACACACAAACAAATCAAACAAGCACACAACTCACGCACACACACAACGTTCATTTGGTTGAAATATTCACCCGAATGAATTATTCACTCGGTTGAAAATATTTCACTCGAATAAAATAATCACTGGGTTGAAATCCACTAGCAAGCACAACATCAAATGCTTGTAATTCAAGCCTTCCAATTCCCCTCCAATCCATTAGAGCTCCAAGTTCACTAGTAAGTTGGCCTAACTTACTAAGAACTTTACGTGCTTGCCATTAAACCTTGACTAGCTAGCCAATTAACATAAAACCGAGTCTCCTCAATACGCCCATCTAGCAAACTAAGATCATATAGCAATATATAACCATCACTTAGCTGCCATTATTACTTGATCACGGAAAAAGTACCAAGAATTCAAGTAAACGTGAAACCCTACCTCAAATTCAAGAGCTTGAGCTTTTGGTTGAGCTTGAATATCTAAGGCCGAGATTAACTTCTAAATTAAGATTGCCTAGCACAACAAGGCCTTCAATTAGCTATCATAGTTACTTGATCATAGAGATTTACCAAGAAAACAAGTGAGTTTATGAAGCTATACCTCTAATTTGAGCTTGAGCGCTCTCAGCCAAACCTTGTTTCTCCAATTTCAAGCTCCAAACTTGAAACTCAAGGTTGCCTACCACGAAATTGAGGAATCGAAGCTTGATTTTGCTTCCAATCTTTAATTCATCAACATTCCAGCTTGAACTCGGCAGCAATGCGTTTGAGCTCTCAAGAACACGCCAAACTCGGTTAAACCGAGACTAAGGGGTAATAAGTATCAAGTTTTAAGTGGAAGCATGCAATTTTCGGTTAAACACCACATGTCCCACAATTCGGCCTTAATGCTCCACTTTGCCTTGCACGAATTTGCATGGTGCCATTAACCCTTAAATGCCTCATTGTTTCACTAGTAGCACTCATATATGGTACCATTTAGTCCTTAACGTTACTTTACACCGTTAGCAACATAAACATTCTCCATGTGCAACGTTTCACCTGAGTGATCAAAGTTCACCCGAATGAATGTGCGTTTCACCCGAATAAAGATATTTCACCCAAATGTATGTGTACTTCACTCGAGTGAATATTGTTCACCCGAATGAAAATGTATTCCATGACGTTTTTATCAAGTCCCTCAGATTTTCCCATATATTCTTGTCCTAGGCGAACTCCTGAGGGATGGTCCTAACAATTCCTCCCTCCTTGAAGAATTTGGTCCTCCAAATTCTTCACCAATCGTGAGTATAGCTGAAGGTACTTGGTGGCAATTTCCTATTCTACTTCGAAGGTTGCCTTTTCAGGAGTATGATTAGTCCACTGAACTTTAATCATGGAGATCCACCTGCTTCTTAATTTCCTAGAATCTCTTGCCAGGAATTGAATTGGCACTTCCTCATATGAAAGGTTTGGTGCCACAGTTACTCTAGCAGGTATCTCTATCAGCTTGGAACTTGGAACATATTTCTTAAGTAAACTCACACGAAACACATTATGTATGTTACCAAGTTCTGGTGGCAAATCCAGCTGATAAGCCACATTTCCAAACCTGGCCAATATTTGACATGGCCCAACATATCTGGGTGCTAGTTTTCCCTTATTTCCAAATCTGATTACTCCTTTCATAGGAGAAACCTTAAGCCATACCCAATCTCCTTCCTGGAATTCCAGGTCTCTTCTCATTTTCAGGTTGGCGTAGGCTTGTTGCCTATCATTTGTAGTTTTGATCCTAGCTTGGATCAGTTTTATTTTCTCTGTAGTTTCCTTAATAATGTCTTGCCCCAACTCCAATTTGTCCTCTGGCTGATGCCAGCAATGAGGAGTAATACATCTTCTGCCATACAAGGACTTATAAGGAGCCATTCCTATCATTGAATGGTAGCCATTATTATAGGAAAACTTTATTAGTGGTAGATGTACATCCCACTCACCCTGGAAGTCAATTACCCAGCATCTCAACATGTCTTCCAGAGTTTGTATTGTTCTTTCTGTCTATCCATCTGTTTGTGGATGGTAAGCCGAACTAAACTTGAGCTTAGTGCCCAATGCCTGATGTAGGGACTTCCAAAACCTATAAACAAACCTAGGATTCCTATCTGACGCTATGTCATCAGGTACTCCATGTAATCTTACTATTTCTCTTATATAGAGTTGTGCTAGTTTGTCCAAAGAATCTGTAAGATTCATGGGCAGGAAATGAGCTGCCTTGGTCAACCTATCTACAATGACCCATATGGTATCATGCTTCCTTCTTGTTAGTGGCATTCTTACCACAAAATCCATTGATATGGATCCCCACTTTCTCTCAGGTATAGGCAAGCTTTGTAGCTTCTCTCCTGGTTTCTGGTGTTCCACCTTTACTTGTTGACACACTTCACAACTAGCTACATGTGTGCTAATATCCTTCTTCATGTATGGCGACCAAAAATATACTCTAAGAGTGTGATACATCTTTGTGGCCCCTAGATGCATGCTCAACTTACTAGAGTGAGCCTCTTCTAGAATTTGAATCCTCAGGTTGTCCTTTTCAGGCACATATAACCTATTCTGGAAGTATAGCATCCCTTGTTTAAAGGAAAAACCTTGGTACAGTTCTCCCTTTTTCTTCCCAGATATTATTTCCATATTCTCATCACCAGCTTGAGCTTCTTTGATAAGCTCCCTCCATTTTGGTGTAATGGTGAGTACATTTAGTTGCTCACTTTCATTGGCTAGCCATTGACTTGCCAAGCAAGTAAAGCTCAGTTTCCTAGCCTTGTGCTCAATTTCACCACCTTTGAGCACTCCAGTGTAGCTTCTACTCAAAGGATCTACGACTACATTAGCTTTACCAGCTGTGTATTCAATTACACAGTCAAAGTCCTTAAAATACTCCAACCACCTTCTTTGTCTCATATTTAAGTCCTTCTGAGTAAAAAGGTATTTGAGACTTTTGTGGTCTGTAAAAACTTGGAATCTATTACCAAGAAGATATGTCTCCATTGCTTAAGGGCAAGGACCACTACTGCTAATTCCAGGTCACGTACTGGATACTTCTTTTCATGTGGTCTTAGTTGTCTGGACCCAAAAGCAATTGATTGCTTTTCCTGCATTAGGACACATCCTAGTCCTACATGAGATGCATCAGTATACACCTCATATTCCTTTTCAGGGTCTGGTAAGACTAATATAGGAGCTGTGGTCAGTCTCCTCTTAAGCTCTTGGAAGCTCTCTTCACATTTTGTTTCCCAGACAAACTTCTGGTTCTTTCTGGTTAATTGAGTCATAGGGGCTGCTAAAACAGAAAATTTTGGCACAAATCTTCTGTAATAACCGGCTAACCCCAGGAAACTCCTTACTTCTCCTACATTCTGGGGCTACTTCCAATCCAGGATTGACCTTATCTTTTCAGGTTCTACGGCCAGCCCTTGATTATTTATTACATGACCCAAAACCCCAATTTTTTGAGTCCAGAATTTACACTTACTCAGCTTTCCATAAAGCTTATGTTCTTGGAGCAAGCCAAGCACTACCTTTAGGTGTTCTTTATGAGTTTCCTCATCTTTTGAGTACACGAAAATATCATCAATAAACACCACCACAAAGTGGTCTAGGTGTGCTCTGAACACCCTCTGCATTAAGTCCATAAAGAATGCAAGTGCATTAGTAAGCCCAAATGGCATTACTGTATACTCAAAGTGTCCATACCTAGTTCTAAAAGCAGTTTTAGGTATGTCCTCTTCCCTAACCCTTAATTGGAAATATCCAGATCTCAAATCTATTTTGGAGAACACCTTTGCTCCATTCAGTTGATCAAATAGATCTTTTATTCTCGGGAAAGGATATTTGTTCTTTATGGTTAATGCATTCAGTTTTCTGTAATCAATACAGAGTCCAAAGGTTCCATCATTTTTCTTTACAAACAACACAGGTGCCCCCCAAGGAGACACACTGGGTCTGATAAACCCTTTCTCAAGTAGTTCATCTAGCTGTTTCCTTAGCTCTACCATTTCAGGTAGTGCCATCTCCTTAACTATAGGTATCTACCTAAGTTCATTGGCTACTTCCTAGTCATTTAGCTCCAGGCATTCATAGTCATTTTCTAGAGCCATTTGTTTTAATACCTTAATTCGACAATCCATAGCCAACTCTAGTGGCTTATCTAAGTCATATGGTGTACAACCAGGCATAATCAGTTGTCTGTTATGACAATCAATTACCACATTATTCTCTCTTAGCCAATTCATGCCTAGAATCAGATCATAATCATATGTATCTAGCACTATGAGGTCTGCTCTCAGTTTCAGCTTGTCTATCTGGATTTCACAGTTTTCAACCATATGGTATGTGAATAAAACTTCATTGCCAACAGTTTTAACTAAGAACATGCTTGTTGTGTACTTTACTTCCAAATTCATGGTCTTAACCAAGCTATTTGAAATCATAGACAATGGAGCTCTAGTATGAAATAATGCAGATACTAAATAGCCATTAAGGTAAATAGTACCTTTTAAGGCTCTCTTGCTAGTCCTTTGCTGACTAGTCTCTCAACTTGCATCCTCGGCCTCTGGTGCTCTCTTCACCTTTCTGGATGACTCCAGCTGAAATACCCTGCCTGGGTGTGCATTAGGCCTTCTCTGCTCCTGAGGGGGCCTTTGTGCCTGCCTCCCTCTTGGATTGGGCAGATTGGTCCTCAATTGGGGCATGGCTATTTGCTGCCCACCTTGCCCTCTGGGATTAAATCTTCCCAATAATTTCCTCTCAACTACTTTCTTTGGGCAATCTCTTACCCAATGATCTGGTGCCCTACACTTGTGGCATCCAATAGCAGTTTTGAAGCATGGCTTATTGCCATGGAATTTCCCACAAGTGTGGCATTGTGGACCATACTGCTGTGGCCCCTTCTATTTCTTGCTCCCCCTTCTTCCTCCACTGGCTTTTACCTCTTCTCTGGGTCTTTTCTGGGAACCCCTCCTATTACCAGGTCCACTCCTAGTTTGTTCTTTGAACTCCTGCTCCAGTGCAATGGCACTATGCATCACAGAGTAGTAGTCCCTGGTCCCTACTGCTCTGAGAATCTGTCTCAGCTCAAGCCTCAAGCCTCTCAAAAACCTCTTGGTTCTCAATTCTTCCTATCCCTCATACTGTGGGGCATATTTGATCAGACTGCCAAATTTTTATTCATATTCCAGAACAGTGAGATCCGCATGCTCCAGCTGATCAAACTCCACTTGCTTCTGATCTTTCTGGGCTTCACCGACATATTGCTGGTGGAAAATCTGCCCACCTCATGGATCTCCTTCTGGCTGGTGGTCTCCTTTGATTCCTTTCCTGATATGTCATCTACATTGCCCTCCACCACAGCTCTGCTTTTCCTTTTAGCCTGAAGGTAGCCAGAAGTACTTTCTGAGTAGATGATACATCCATTCTCTCAAAAATCTTCTCTACCTGATACATCCAAAACTCTACTTCATCAGGGTCACTGCCACCCCTGAATACTGGAGGTTTTAGTGCTAGGAATCCTTCTAGCTGGCCCTCCTTAAGTCCACCCCTTCTGGATCCCTCTCCTCTTATTTCTGTACTACTAGTTCTATCTCTAAAGATTCTCCCTCTTGTTGTACTTTCTGTAGGAGGCTCAGTCTTCCTTGAGTAAATATAAGCATCCAGCTCTTCAATGTTTGGGCTCTCCACATCCTCTTCCTCTGTCCTAGGTTGTTGCCTAACCTCTGATCTTACCCTTCTAGTCTTGCGATGTTTTCCCTGCCCATCACCTTCTTCTTATTCCCGATTGCCTCCATTATCACTATGCTGATCATGATTCACTGGCTCTTTTCCAGGCCTTCTCCTTCCTCTTCTACCTTTTGCTTCAAAGTTTTCTCTTGCTCCCATCTGCTCTGGGTTTTCATGTATTGGGGGTTGGCCTCTAGCCAAGAATCTCATTCCCTCCATAATCCGTGCCATAGATAGCTGCAGTGACTCCATCATTGCTTCTATCCTGTCTGGCCTCTCCCTACTGGGTCCACGTACAGGTAATGTAAACCCTGCATTTGGCTCTTCGGCCACATTATGCTCAATGGCACCTGCCTGTATCTCAGGCAGCTCTATATGCATGCCATCTCTAGGATGGCCTGTTACATTCTCTGTTTGCTTCAGGGATTCTTTTTCCCTGCCTCTTGTTCTCATCCTGCACTTTAAAATGCAGCTATTCACATCTATCCAACAAAACAAGTCTTATATAATCCTATGTCGGAACAAGTCTAGGCTATACTTTCCTCTGATACCAAACAAAGCCTATCACACCCCACACAAGCCCTAGCCTATGCATTCTCAGTGCCACTCACCAATTCTACCCAAGAGTTATTTGGATACTCTTAAGTTCAGGTGTTATTAACTACTTATTATTTTGGCTATTGTTAGTTACATAGTTTAAGTCTTATTTTCTAAGCTAAGAGCTGGGAGGTGCCCCATGAGGCTTAAGAGTTATTTCGAACAATTACCTGCAGCTTAAGTAGGGCCCAACCACTAACTTGCAGCACAAGGCAAGGCTCTAAATCAAAAACTTTCAATACAAGCAAGGCATACACTTAATCTATTAAGTGTCTAGGATGTGCGCTCATCAAGTGTACTACTTTCATGAATGACAACCAAGAAGCCCACATCTTTGTAGTTTTGAAAATCAAGATTTCCATGCACATGTATATTTGCCAATCAAAGTATCTCAAGAGATTTCTCACATGAAACATAACCATAAGCTCATAAACTTAACATAACTTGGCACACAAGCATCCAACATATGTACATACAAAACCATGTACAATCAAGGCTGCATATATAAACAAAAGAGCCTAAGTACAAGCATCACTAGCTTGGAAACATACCAAGGATGCTACAAGTCCAAAATAGCCAAAGTTAAGTTTTACAAGCTAACTTTCCCTAGTCCCCAAGAAGATGCCTAAGTATGCAATACAGCAGCACACACTGAAGCACCAACCCAATGACCATGTTCATGGTCATGAGAGTGAACACTATAATTAGAGCCATAGTCCACACATCCATCCTGCACCTAGACGTGTCCCACAAACTACACAAGCCTGCAAAACTTAGAATATAAATTTCAGCCTTAATCCATAAGACTTGTAATGCAAGTAATCAAGCCAAGATTGAGTTGGCACATACCTTGAGCAATAAGTGTACTGCCTAGCACATAAACTAGCAACTCAAGCAAACTACTCAAGCTGTATATCCTTTCATGAAACAAGAAATATATGGGCATGAGTATTAAACTTAGTAGGAATTCACAAACGACCATATAGGTCTATTTAGTTAAGTCCAAGACTTAACCTCTTCAAGCTTGCCTGTCTTGCAAGAAAGACATGAAAACACCAAGATACAAGGCATATAATACACATTTCAATATTAACCGAGACATATATATAAGCTTAAACACTATCTACATTGGGTTAGCACGCACAAACAAATCAAACAAGCACACAACTCACGCACACACACAATGTTCATTCAGTTGAAATATTCACCCAAATAAATTATTCACTCGGTTGAAAATGTTTCACTCGAATAAAATAATCACTGGGTTGAAATCCACTAGCAAGCACAACATCAAATCCTTGCACTTCAAGCCTTCCAATTCCCCTCTAATCCACTAGAGCTCCAAGTTCACTAGTAAGTTGGCCTAACTTACTAAGAACTTTACATGCTTGCCATTAAACCTTGACTAGCTAGCCAATTAACATAAAATCGAGTCTCCTCAATATGCCCATCTAGCAAACTAAGATCATATAGCAATATATAACCATCACTTAGCTGCCATTATTACTTAACCATAAAAAAAGTACCAAGAATTCAAGTAAACGAAAAACTCTACCTCAAATTGAAGAGCTTGAGCTTTCGGTTGAGCAGGAATATCTAAGGCCGAGATTAACATCTAGATTAAGATTGCCTAGCACAACAAGTCCTTCAATTAGCTATCATAGTTACTTGATCATGGAGATTTACCAAGAAAACAAGTGAGGTTATGAAGCTATACCTCTAATTTAAGCTTAAGCACTCTTGGCCAAACCTTGTTTCTCCAATTTCAAGCTCCAAACTTGAAACTCAAGGTCACCTACCACAAAATTGAGGAATCAAAGCTTGATTTCGCTTCCAATCTTCAATTCATCAACATTCCGGCATGAACTCGGCAGCAACGCGTTTGAGCTCTCAAGAACACGCCAAACTCGGTTAAACTGAGACTAAGGGGTAATGAGTATCAAGTTTTAAGTGGAAGCATGAAATTTTCAGTTAGATGCCACATGTCCCACAATTCGGCCTTAATGCTCCATGTTGCCTTGCACTAATTTGCATCATGCCATTAACCCTTAAATGCCTCATTGTTTCACTAATAGTACTCATATATGGTACAATTTAGTCCTTAACGTTACTTCAGGCTGTTAGCAACATAAGCGTTCTCCATGTGCAATGTTTCACCCGAGTGATCAAAGTTCATCTAAATGGATGTGCGTTTCACCCAAATGAAGATATTTCACCCAAATGTATGTGTACTTCACTCGAGTGAATATTGTTCACCCAAATAAAAATGTATTCCATGACCTTTTTATCAAGTCCCTCAGATTTTCCCAATATTCTTGGCCTGGGCCAAGTCCTGAGGGATGGTCCTAACAGGCCACGTACCAAAGGTTGATGAACAGGGTCTTCAACTCCCATGTTGGGAGAAACATGGAAGTCTACGTCGATGATATGATAGTTAAGAGCAAATTGCCTAGTAGTCGTATCACGGACATAGAGGAAACATTCCACCAACTGAGGACTTTTGGAATCCATCTCAACCCTGAAAAATGTGTGTTCGGGGTAAATGCGGGTAAGGTCCTCGGATTCATGGCATCGGAGAGAGGTATCGATGCCAATCCAGAAAAGGCCAAGGCCCTGCTAGGACTCCGAACTCCCACAATGACTAAGGATGTGCAAAGACTCTCAGGGAGAATCACGTCCCTCAGCAGATTTATCTCCAGATATGGGGATGAATGCCGACCATTCTTTAAAGTCCTCACTAAGGCAGCAAAAAATGGTGTTGACCTCGGAACCGAGGTGCGGCCTTGGAACGAAGACTGTCAAAAGGCCTGGGAAGAGCTTAAAGTCTACCTAACTCGTCTACTGACAGTTCAAAATCCATGGGAAGGAGAACCCCTCATGCTCCACCTCGCCGTTACCGAAAAGGCACTAAGTTCGGTCCTTGTACAGGAAGAAGGAGCAAAGCAATGGCCAGTATACTATGGAGCAATTCCCTGCATGGTGCCGAAGTCAGGTACCCCTTGCTACAAAAGGCTATTTATGCCCTAGTACTTCCAAGCAGAAGGCTACGTCCTTATTTCCAAGGCCACCCCATCATCGTCCGAAGTAGCCTGCCCCTTCGGGTTATCATGAAGAAGGTAGATCACTCGGGAAGGCTTTCGAAGTGGTGCATTGAGCTCGGGGACTATGACATCACCTATGAGTTGAGGAAGGCTATAAAAGCTCAAGCATTGGCAGATTTCATTGCCGAGGTACGCATTGCCGAAGAAAGTCAACCCAACCTCGAAAATAATGAATTTGAATGGACTCTGTTCGTCGACAGGGCCTCCGACTCCGAACACCAAGGAGCAAGAGTAATTCTTCGCGGTCCTGAGGGTATGGAAGCTATGAAAGCCATCAAATTTGGGTTTAATGTCACCAACAATGTGGCAGAATATGAAGCCCTCATAGCTGGTTTGCGCCTTGCCAGAAGAATTGGTGTGAGAAACCTAGAGGCCTACAGCCATTCTCAGCTAGTGGTCCGACAGATGGCAGGGGAGTATAGCGCAAAGGACCCAACCTTGGCAAAGTATCATGAGCTCGTGTCCAAGCTCATCTAGGAGTTCGACGTAGTGCATATTGAGAACATGCCTCATCGAGACAATACTAAAGCAGATACTCTAGCCAAGTCAAAAAAGTCCACCGAAGTACTAAGTCACCCGAGCATAGCGATAATGAGCAAAACAACCTCGGAAAAAGGATGGAAAAATCCCAGAAAAAAGTATCTTACAACCTCAGAGCTTCCCGAAGACCCTCACAAAGCCGCAAAAGTGTGAAGACATTCCAAATGATATTTCCTAATTGGAGAAGAGTTATACCGACAAGGGTACACAAGCCCGCTGCAAATGTGTGTCAGTGAAAAGGATGCAAAAACAGTCCTCAAAGAAGTCCACGGGGGTCCTATGGTTCCCACATATGAACTAATGCCTTGGCAGGAGTACTACTCTGCCAGGGGTACTTCTGGCCTACCCTAAGAAAGGACGCGAGGCAGTTTGTCCAGAAATGTGACAATTGCCAAAGACATGCCAAAGTCCAGAGGCTGCCCTCAGAAATGATAACTTCGGCTAACTACCCTTGTCCCTTCATAGTATGGGGTATTGACCTTATTGGGCCTCTCCCAACTGCACCCAAAGGAGTGAAGTTCTGCGTGGTCGTAGTAGATTACTTCACTAAATGGATAGAGGCAGAGCCTTTGGCAACCATTTTGGCAAAGGACATAGAGAAATTTATCTGGAAGAACATCGTATGCAGGTTTGGCGTACCGAGGGTGATAGTGGCCGACAATGGTTCCCAGTTTATTAATAAGGGATTCCAAGAATTCACCACCGACCCCGGGATAAAAATGCACTTTGCCCCGATAGCTAATCCCTAGAGCAACGGACAGGTAGAGGTGTCTAATAGAACCATAAAGGATGGTCTGAAAAAAAGATTGAGGGAAGCAAAAGGAAAATGGCCAGGAGAACTTACTAGTGTGCTATGGAGCTATCGGACAACACCCTGAAGAGCCACAGGTGAGACATCTTTCTCACTCGTCTTCGGCACAGAAGCCATTATTCCTATCGAGGTAGTCCAGCCATCGGTCAGGGTACAAGTGTTCGACGAAGAAGGGAATGATCTTAGGTTGAAGACTAAGCTCAACCTAATTGACGAACACAGAGAAGTGGATGAGCTTAAAAGAAAAGCTTTTCAGCAAAGGGTAGCTATAGCTGCGAACTTGCATGTCAGGCGAAAAGGAATCAGGAAGGGAGACCTTGTTCTCCGAAAGGCTGAGTTTGAGGGCCAAAGACCATCTCACGGAGTACTTTGGGCAAAATGGGAAGGGCCTTATTTGGTCCCTGACGAGGTTCGGCCAGGAGTCTATAAGCTCAGCAATACCGAAGGGGGAGAACTGAAAAAATACATGGCATTTAGATGCTTTGAAGAAATTATACACTTAGAAATTTTTCACGAAATTTTACACTTAGAAATTTTTCTGAGCACAGAAAAGCTTTCTGGTAAAAATAGCCCCACCTAAGAAATCTAACCAAACAAGGTGCAAGTATTTACTTGCAAAAATCACACATTTTCTCCGAAGGTGCGTCAACCGAACATGGCTGATAAAAACAGGCAAAGCTTTGCCAAAAGACATTCACCAAAATCGGTGTTATCCCGAACATGGTTGATAAAAGGTGTGAAAAGCATCTTCCGGAGGGTCCTAGATCGAAAGTAGTCAAACTAACCTTTGGAACCGAAGATTATTTAAGGAGAAACTTGTCTTCAAACTTAGCCAAGTTCTAGAGGAAAGAAAGGATTTTATTTAAAGGAGCCTTATTACAAGGAGGAGTATTACAAGAAGAAGATTACAAAGAAAAAGTGAAGCCCTGGACACCTAAGGGAGCCTGCCATCATGAGAAGCTCCATCGCCAACATCCTTTGTCATGACCTTCAGCGCCAAAGGAGGAGCAAATGGCAAGTTGAGATGATCTATCTTCGACCAGGCCTAACAAGGCCCTTCGGGGATGTCCAAAGTAGCTAGAAAGGAGAGGTCGAGGTCAGGGTACTTTGCGAAGACTTGATGCCGAGCCAAAAAAAAGCCATCTTGGAAAACAACCTTGGTTGCTTGATCGACTTTCTCTTTCTTGATGGACAAGTCGTCCAGCTCGTTTTCCAACTTGGCGACCTCTTTTTTGAGCTTCTTCATCTTTTTCTTCAATGCCTCGACCTCGGCCTGAAGATCGACATTGTCAGCGAGGGCCTTCATCAGGAGAGCAGGGTCATCCTCCTTCTCCTTTTAATAGGCCTCGTTTGTCGAGGTTAGCTCAACTACCTTCACACCGAGGTCAAACATCTTCTGGGAGAAATCCTTTAAGAGCTTTTCCTGACTCTTCAAGAATTCCTCCTGAATTTTGGCCATCTCCTCCTTGGCTATCTTGTTCGGCTTGGTGTACTCAACAACCGAGCTAGCACAAAACACCTTAGCCTTTTCCAAGCGCTCTTCGGACTGAGATCGAATCGAAGATTGCTTTGCTGCCTAAGCTTTGATGTATCCACTGTACGCCAAGAGCTACAAGAAGAAGGACATTTAGTGAAGTCTTACAAAGAAAAGCAGACACTTAGAAAATTTTGGAGGAAGGATAAGGGGTCTGAAGAATACCTGGTTAGCGTGTTCGGACATCTGCACAGCGAAGACCTCCTCGTTTGGGCACTCCTCTGCCAGAGATTTGAATGTGGCTTGGGTTAGCACGCCCCTCACCATTTGGGGACCCATTTGCTGGCTGTCCTCGAAGAACAAGTCCATGTCGTCTGTAAAAGACCAGAAAGGCTCCCTCGGAACGTTATCCTTCGGGATATGGGAGTCCTGAAGGGCCCGCTTCCGGGCATGCTCCACCATCCACGCCGAGGGTGCCAGTTCCTCTGCAAAGTCACGTCGAAGTTCCATCAGTACATTGTACCTTAGCCATACGTCTATAAGATTGAGAATGTTAAAAAATTCTGAAGTTATAAGAAAATGGCTAAGGGGCAAACTTGGTGGAACCTCCGCAAGGTCGTCATCGTAATTGTGGACCTCCTCCACTTTGGCAGGGACCTGTTTGCCCTTCCTTTGTCTTTGCTCCTCGAGCTTTTCAGTAGAAGGGCATCCTACCAAAGTGCCCAAGATGACTGCCGAAGTGATAGGACTTCGAGGAGTGGAGATGACGGCCACCTCCGACAGCGGGTCGGCCCAGACTGAAGACTGGTCCCTGACCTCTATGACGTCCTCCGGGGAAGGGGAGAACTGTCTTTTTTCTCTTTATTATCCGAAGATGGCCCCCCTCCAGACGCGTTCCGCCTCTTTGGGGCGGCTTTCTTGTTTTGTTCCCCCTTCTCGGCTTGAACGAGGAACAGGGACTTGTAGAAGGCAGCTGACTGGTCACCCATCTCTAAAAAGGAAGAAAATATCAGTGTAAGTCCAGAGGGGTACTTATAGCAAAATTTGGAAAGCAACTTACTCTCAACGAGGTCTTCATATGTGAGCTCCTTTCGAAGGAGCATCACCAACCACGCCTTCTTTCTGTCGATGGCAGATGCTGGCATGCCGAGGTCGATTTTGTGCTCCTTAATCACCCCTAACTCCCGAAGAACCTCATCGGCCATGAGTTCCCACTTGATGGGAAAGGGATATAAGGAGCACAACGGGACCTCGGCATCCCAGTTAGCGATAGCTTGGATATAGCTCGCAAAGTCCTTTACTGCTAACTTAGGGGTTAGCAACTTCTTGGGATCAATAACATTTGTCTCCAGTGTCCCTCAGGCCCACCTGGTTGGTGCATGCGACCACGCCTCTACCACCTTCAGGAAGAAGAACTTCTTTTGCCACCCTCACCAACTGTCCTTAGTGTCAAAGGTGAACATATATTTTTTGCTCCCAGATCCCCGAGGTAGCAAGAAATAGAAGCCACTCTTCGGGATTGGATAGAGCTTGTAATACTGCATAAAGATGATGAAGTAGGGTTCTATCTTGAAAACCCACACATACAGAGAAAAGCGTTGAAGTAAGAATAGGAGTTGGGAGGAAGCTGATTCATGGCTATGCCATGGAATTGGGAAAAGCCACAAATCATCTTTGGTGTTGGAAACCGATGTCTAGCCTTCAGTTGGGCTCAAAAAACAGTAACTTCATCCGAGTTGTCCAGGAAGCTGAACAGTCCAGGACTGGGTAGCCTGATGATAGCATAAGAAGGAAGAAAAAATTTAGTTGTCCACTTCGTTAACTTCTCTGAAGTGGTACAACTCGGATGAGACATGAGAGGAAGCTAGCTCTCGGGAGTAGTTTGGACGGACATGAGTGGCATAGGTGAAGACATGTTTGGTGGGAAGAAACGACTTCGGGAAAGAAATCAAAGGACTTTTGGAAAAGAAAAAACTTCGGAAAAGTAGAAAAAATAGAAAGGGAAGAAATTGAGGGACCTCAGAAAGTAAAACCCACCAAATTTTTTGCTGAAGTTGGGATTCGTTGACGCAGTTGTAAAAGCTCACCGGAAATCGCTCCACCACTTGCACCGCCGCAGAAATGGGAGAAAAGCTTGAGAGCAAATGAGAGGGAAAGGAGAAGAAAAGGAAAGCGAATCATCGCCATAATTGTCCCTCGAAGGTGAATTGTCGCTATAATTACCTGCTGAAGATGAAGAGACGTGGTTGATGTAATTGACACAACTGTCCCTCAGTCACCACGTGACACATGTCACGCAGCACATGAAATAAGGGCATGCCTTTTGACACCACGAAAACCTAGGCCCGCATATTCGAAGTGATGCTCCTGATTATGAGACATGACGGTCCACTGACCGACAGTATAAAAGTAAATGGGGTGCACACCTCGAAAACACCACAGGACTAGCCAAGAGGCAAGGAATGACATCTGCAGGCTACCTCAGCTGGGAAGGCACACCTTCGGGAGACGAAGTGTCTCCTACACAATTTTCTGCAATGAGTCCCACGAGGTACCCCTAAAGATTCTACTCACCGAAGTCTCCACTTCGGCTTTCCAATGGGGGCATGTGATAGCCAAAAGGCTATCGCCCATCAAACCCCCAAGCTTTGGCGAAGCGCCACCCTTGGAAAAGGCAAGCGTCACCCTCAGGAAAATAGGGCCCGACCCCCTGAATCCTCGACCTCAATGATCCAACATTACCCTCGGGGAATGAAAATACTAACCTCGGGAACATGGTACACTACCACCCTCGGTAAGATGACCTGACCAGCTTCGGGAAAGGTAGACTCACCATCTTCAGTAGAGGAAAGCACCTTCGAAGGGGATCATCTGTGTTGAAGGGACTCGCGAATAACTGGAGCAACCTCGGCAAGAAGCCCTCCAATCCCGTAGAGGTCTCTTCCATCGAAGGGATCTCAAGAATATGACAAAAATGGTTAAGGAGCCTCTGACACGCCTCCCTCACACACGTCCTGACACGCCACCTTCGTACACGTCCTGATGTGCAGACCTTCCACGGCCCTAACTTCTGGCCAAGACGGCCCATGGCTAGCTAAAGGTCCCCACTCCCGAAGGTACAGACCACATCCGACCGAACACGTGTTGTAATCTAAGCGGGCTGTGTCAAACGGACTTCTCCCAACACCCTCCTATAAATACTTGGGAAACGGCCTTAGTAAGGGGATGGAACTCTCAGGCAAAGCACATTCTTCACTTTCGACTCACTATTCTTCATTTCACCAAATACTGACTTGGGCGTCGGAGGCTCCTCCCCCTACAAAATGCTTCGGAGACCTCCTAACCTTTTTTCTTTCAGTGTTTCAGGCAATCTCTCCCTAGAAGTCTCTCCTTTAGACGCCCTCCTCACCAGAAGTCCCTTCCAGGCTTACCATGTTGCATAACGACGATGCTAACGGGCATCAAAAGGCATGACCAACACCTCTTTAAAAGTGTTCCAAGTTGGTAACTGGGCCCCCAAGAAAAGCCTTAAGGATTGCTTGTTTGTCAAGCAACCTATGGACTTTTTTGTATGGTTTTTAAATTCAGGTACTCAATTGCAAAACTCTCAAGAAAGAGACTTGGAGAGTTATGGAAAGGATATAAATGGTATGAAAGTGCTATTGGAGGACAAAATTACTCATGGAAGACAAGTTTGGACAAAGGAAACACTAAAAGCAATAAGGACCTAAATGTCCTAGTGTAAACCTTAAGGTGTTCAAGCTTTTGACTTAAGTCTAAGGGTGGAATTGTGGGGTTATCCCACCATGGGGGAGGCACCCAAGGCTTGATAATTAGTCAAAAAATTTGGGCACATGTGTACCAATGAGTTTAAGACAAAGAAACCATAATTAGTGAGAAGGAAAATGACATACAGAAAGGTTAAGTTTGTTTAAGTGTGTTTTGTGCCCTTAAGCTCATTTATGGCCATTTAAGTGGCAAAATCACTTATTCCTCTCTCATTTTTGTCCCCCTCTAGCCCAAGAACACAGCCATATTTCCTCCATAGCCACCACACCTTCAAACTTGCAATTGATTGAAATTGAAGGCAAAAGGAAGCAATTGGAAGCAAACTAGAGCTATTTCTTGGATACTTCAAGGATCAAGCTTGATTTTTGGCCTACCCACTTTGGTGAGGGTTCTCTTGCTCTCATGGACTATTTTCTATAATTTTCAAACATCAATGGAGCTATGGCTAAGCTTGCAAGAGAGCCATGAGCTTGATGAACCAAGCTTAGTGAGGGGAGTGCACTTATTGAAGGTTTTGTGACCTATTGTCAAGTGCACAAAGATGGCAATGAAATGAGGGTTTCTAGAGCCAAAAGTTAGTACTAACTAATGTTAAAATCCTCCTAAGACCCAGAATTAGCTTGAGAGGGGCTGCCATAGTGATTTATTTAAGTTTATTACATGTTTTATGGACTAATCTATGGTATATGTTGCTGCCACATTTCATGTGTTTGTTGGTTGTGATTGGTTGCTGCATTTGGTTGCTATATCTTGTATATATGCATTGTGGTTTTTGTGTTCTAGTGTCTTTGGATTCAGGTTTTAATGAGGATCACATTACCTTAAGAAACCAAGTGTTACCCTTACTAAGTTTCTCAATGAAATTTACTCCCCTCAATTCTGTCATTTCAGGTCCAGCAGAAAGATCACATTCAAAATGACATTTTTAATTTTAGTTTTGACCTGAAATTTTAGGTACATGAACTTCCATGTGTCCAGTTGTGATCTGGAATTTTTTGTGATTTTAGGAGCACATTTGGTATTTCTGGTGATGGTACTTATTGTGTTGTGCAGCAGCCGTCCAGCATCCTGTTTTTGGAGTCCATTGTGTCTCAGGACCTCCTGTAACCTAGGGTGTGTATTTAGCTGATTTAAGACCATATTTTAGTGCATGTATGCATGTACATGTAGTGTATGTAAAATGAGACAAGTATGTGAACATTTGAGTAATGTTTTGGGTATATAAGAGATGTGGTGCAAAGCTGCCTAAGTGTGAATGATGGGCTATTTACTTGTAAATTATGGTTTGGCCACATCAAGTTTGTTAAAATAAAGGGAATGTAATTCCTATATGTAATGGACATACATGGGATAGACTTGGAGGGTTGCACCTTGTGAATGAAGTGTTTGCATGGTTTGGAAAAATTGTATGGGCAAAATGGTTCAAAAGTTGCCAGAATTTTGACTTTGGACCTAAAGTTTAATATCTCCCTATGTAGAATGATTTTGGTGGGAAATATTGACCATACCTAGAGGACATCTAGAGGGTTAACTAGGCTTTGGAATTTCTGGATTTAGAGCCCTGTACCCAAAGATATGACGTTGCCAAGTTGGCTAAGTTATTGTTCATTTGGTCAGAATTTTGTAACCAACTTGAAAACTCCATAACTTGGTCCATGGGTGGGCTATGGATGTAAAGCAAAATTCCTTCGTTTGCTCTAAGTATCTACTTGATAATGGAGCAAAGAAAACATGGGGGTATGTGGCTAGAATGATACAGTTTATTAGTGGAAGTTATAGGTGCAGTAGCTAGTCACTAGAACTTAACAAAATTCCCTAATGTGTGGAAGCCAAAACTAAGACTCGTGCTAGTGTTTTCCTTCTTAGCTGCCACAGTGTGAACAAATGTAAAGATGTGTATTATGGTTAGACCAATATGCATGTATTTATGTAGTGCTCAAGAGGGTCACTTCAATATGTACACTAGGGGTGTCGTTCTGATGAACTACAGGACACGCCAAACCTGGGAGTTAAAATGCACAATTTTGGCACCAAACTGGACTACCCCGGAGTGGGTAACAGTTGAAGCCACTATGGTGGCACTATTGTAAACTAGGCCATAAATACCTTGTAGATTAGGTGCAATAAGGTTTTACCTTGCAACCTCGTGGCTAACGGGACGACTAGGTAACCAAAGGTTCCAAAGCTTTCACCCAAGCTAGTGATACCTAGTTGTGATCCTTAATAAACTAGTTTTCTTGCTTATGGTAGAAGTAACCATAAAACTTTACAAAACTCAAGAAAACTTTTAGGTCTCAAAGGACTTTTGAAAGTCTCAGAGTACCCCTGAAATGCTTAGACCCCAAGGTACCCTAAGAACCCCCTTAGGTCTCCCCATGACCTACCTCGCTGAAACTGGAAATTTTGGCTATTACGCCTACGGTGATGGGTCACCACAGTTGGTAATGATTTGCCAATTTTTGTGGTAATGGTGACACATCATAAGTACTGGCGATGATCGGTGACACGTTGCCAATACCTACAAAACCTAGAAAATTCCCAGTTTCACTGCTAGGAACTTTCGACATTTTCCAAACAAATCAAACATGCATCAATAGCCACCAAACCTCACATACATGTAAAACATGTTGCATAGATCACAACTAACAATCCCAAGCCAACCTTGCCCACTAACTAATGCCAACCTTGCCCATTAACTAATGTTATTGCTAGAACTACTATTCAGCAAGCAAACTCATTCTAATAGCATTAATTGAACTAAAAAATACAACTCCCTTACCTCAACTCCATGTAACAAGCAAGAATTATGCAACTCTTTTGCTCCAACCAAGTTCCACAAACTCCAACCCAAGTTTCAAGCAAATATGGGCACAAAACATTAAGCCACTAATTTCTAACCGAAAGCCAAGCTCCCAATCAACTAATAAACATGAAATCAATCAAGAACACATTGATTACCTCGTATCAAAAATAAGGAATGGCGGAGAACTTGGTTCCAAGCTTCAAAACCATGATTTTATGCTTGAAATGAGCTTCCAATGGCCTATTTACTTATGGTGGCTTCTCTTTTCACTAAAAACTCTTGATTTTGGTCTCCAATGGATGAAGAAATGATGGTGTGAAGGATGAACTCGGGTTATGGCAGCCACGCCCCACTTTACCATCTTATAAACCAAGTTTAAAACCCAAGCCACCAAAGTATTATACATGGAACATTTAAACCCCCTTCTTTTGGTAACCTTAGTCATTCTTGGTCAATTTTTTTGTTTATTTCAACTAAGCTTGGGTTAAAGTTAAAATTTAGGTTATAGAAACTCATTTTAACCACTCAGGCCTTAGCCCGACTCATTAGGATTCAAAATTTCCATTTTACCCCTAAACATCATTTAGCGCCTTAACCTTCTCGGAACTTAGTGAACTTTGCTAGAATTTCCTATTCTTGCTATGTAAACTTGAATTAAGGTTCCAAACTTGATTTAGAGCACTTTTCCTTCCTCAAGCATGCTTCCCACTAGGAAGGCCATAACAGACCCAGATTGTATCGTGCCTTAATCTGGTCGTAGGCACCCTAGTCAAAAAGTCCATGGTTATGTTGCCCCACTTCCTCACTAGTATAGGTAGAGTCTGAAGGGTTCTAACTGGCTTTTGGTGCTCTACCTTTACCCATTGGCATGTGGCACATTTGGAGACATAAGTGGCCATGTCTCTCTTCATGTTTGGTAACCAAATGTCATTCTTCAGGTCTTTATACATTTTATCACTTCGTGGATGGATGTTCAACTTGCATGTATGGGCTTCTTCAAGTATTTCATCTCTATGCTTTGATCCTTTAGGGATATATATTTGGTCCTTGAAGTACAGTAATCCTTGCTTCTAGGCAAAGGATTCAGAAAAGGAACCTTTTTCTTCTCATTAAATCTTTCTCAACTCAGGATCTATTTATTATGCCTTTTAGACCTCTTCAATCCATCCAAACTATATTGCCAATGTGTAAATTTGGGCCACTTATGCGATAGGCATAGTAGACTATTTTGCTTATCATGATCAACTATCAATTCGCATTTTAGAAGACCAATGTGTTTCCTGGTCAAGCCATCTGCCACCATATTTCTTTCACCCTCTGTATACTCTATGCTGCAGTCATTGTCTTCAATGTACTCTAACCATCTTCTTTGCCTCATGTTCAACTATTTCTGAGTGAACAAAACTGTCCATCAAGTAGTCCTTCCATTACTTCAAAGCAAAAATCACTGCTGCCAGTTCTAAGCCATGGGTAAGATAATTTTACTCATGAGGTCTCAACTATCTTGACCCATAAGCAATGACATTTTTCTCACGCATAAGTGCACAACCTAACCCAAATCTAGATGCATCTATATAAATTATGTAAGGCTTACTTGGATAAGGAAGAATCAATACTTGAGCTTCAATCAACCTCTTCTTGAGCTTCTGAAAACTCTTTCCACATTTCTCAGTCCACTCAAACCTTTGACCTTTCTTGGTCAAATGAGTAAGAACTGAGCTAATCATGGAAAAGGCTGGTACAAATCTCTTATAGTATCTAGCTAATCCTAGGAAGCTTCTGATTTCTTTTACAGTCTTTGGTCTTTCCTAATCTTGCACTACCTTGACCTATTTAGGGTCTGCCTTAAGGCCTTGTGCATCTATGATATGTCCTAGGAAAGACACTTCCTTTATCTAGAATTGGCACTTGGATAACTTGGCATAAAGTTGATGTTCCAACAAAGTTGTTAAGACAATCTTTAGATGATGTTCATGTTCATTTTCATCCTTCGAATACACTAGGATGTCATCAATGAACACAACCACAAATTTATATAGATGTGTTCTGAACACCCTATTCATTAGGTCTATGAAAGCAGCTGCGATATTAGTCAAACCAAATGGCATGACTATGTACACAAAATGGCTATAACTAGTCCTGAATGCGGTTTTAGGGATATCCTCTCTGATAGCCGAAGTGCTATCGCCCCGAACACCTTAGGACCCCCGGAGAAAGGGAGCCAAACACCTGAGGCACGCGACCTCAGAAGCCTGCCAATACTAAACTCGGGAAACTACCGTAGCGCCTCCATCGGGAGGGCAACCGAACAAGCTCCGAGGAGGAGCGCCAACCACCTTCTGCAGGTGAAAGCTCCCTGAAGAGACCAACTTCGGCGCCCGTAAATACAACGAAGTACCAGTACGACTCCGGGAAGAAGCCCCTCACCCCGAAGGGAGACGTCAACCCTGGGGACCTCGGAAGTATGGCGGGAGCGATCTAGGAGCCTCTGACACACCGTACTCTTACGGCCCCCGACACACCACCCCCAGACGCGCTCTGACACGCAGTCACAGCGTACGTGTTGTAGGGCTACGCTGTGGCCCAAGGAGCCTGTAGGCGGCTAAGGGCCCCATGCCCAGAAGTACGGATGGTATCCGTTCATACACATGTTGCCATCCGAACGGCTCACCTCCTCTTATATTTACCAGGAGAATGGTCTGAGCCTGAGAGCGCTCTCTCTCTTTCCTCTCTCCACCAAAAATACTTTGAGGTAAAGGGGATTCTCTCTCCTCTCTTCTCAGCCCTTAAAAGAGAACATAACCACAACAGGCAAGAACCTCTTGTGCTCACTACTCTTTCTCCACCTCTGCTAAGCACTGGCTTGGGCGTCGGAGGCTCCTCCCTGGAAAAAGACTCAGGGGACATCCTAACCCCTATTTTCTGAGTGTTTCGGGCAGGCCCTCGTACCACGAGCCAAAGACACTGTTGGCCATCCCAGGTGATCCACACAGAGCACCCTCTCCCTTGGTTCATCTGCACCTCTGGAAGTCTCTGCTGCAATCTCCACGACACATAGTCGAGATCCTGATGGCACCCTTCGCCATCATTTAGCGTCGTCTGTGGGAAACCACTCCTAGGCCATTGTTGTTGAAAACTCGGCGTTTTAAGGACCAAGGACTTCCGAGGTCCTCGTTCGCACCAGAGGACCAACTGACGACCAAACCCCCATGGCAGGGACTTCCTACCTGAGGGCGAATGTCCTCTAACTATTGCCATGGCCTTCCTGCTCGAATTCCCACTCTTTGTCATGGTCGAAGAGACGCAGTAGTTAGATCGAATATGGCCGCAGCTAAATTCGGGCCGAGGGCCCTCTTCATCAGTACCTTGTCAGAGAACAGTCCCGTGTTAACACACAGGAGTATGGGAAGTGGAGATTGATGAGATGAGTCCTCGGTGGGAAACTTAACCCTCAGGACGCGACCTATGGGAGAAACAGAGTTAAAGTGACCCAGACTTCCCCACCGAAGGAGTTCTGCACCCGAAGAGAAGTTGCCATTTCCTTGGCAACAAAGTCGGGTACCCCCTGCTGCAAAAAGCTGTCTATGCCATGGTGCCGGCTACAAGTATGGCAGATGTAGGGGACTATAGCACAAAGGGTCCAACTTCGACAAAATACCATAAGGGTGTAACAAAGCTCATCTGAAAGTGCGATGCAGTGCGTATTGAAAACACACATCTCCGAGACATTGCCGAAGAAGCAGACAGCCTGACCAGGACCAAAAAATACCAAAATAGCGAGCCATCCGAGCATGGCAACGCTGAATATAGTAACTTCGGATGAAGGGAGGAAAGATCCTCTGAAAAGGAATCTCGCAACAGAAGAAGTCCCCAAGAAAACCCTCATGAAGTGGTAAAAAGTGCGAAGATGTTCCAAACGACATCTCCTAATTAAGAAGAAATTATTACGGCAAGGGTACGCATGTCTGTTATAGAAAGGTATCAACAAAAAAGGGGTGCAAGACAATTCGTCTAGGAGGCGTGAAAATTGTCAAAGACACGCCCGCACCCAAAGACTGCCTTCAGAGTAAATAACCCCGAAGGATTACCTTTTGCCTCTTCGCAGTATGGGACATAGACCTCACCGGGCTACCCCCGATAGCACCCAAAGGAGTGAAGTTCTGCGTAGCAGCAGTGCACTACTTCGCTAGGTGGAATGAGGCAGAACCCCTAACAACCATCCCGGCAAAAGATATACAAAAGTTCGTCTAAAAGAACGTGATATACAGATTTGGCATACCGACGGTGATAGCGGCCGATAATGGTCCCTAGTCTATGAACAAGGGATTCCAAGAATTCATCACCAACGTCTGAATAAAAACGCACTCCGCCCCACTAGCTTAGCCCCAGAGCAACAGACAAAGTTGAGGTAACTAACAGAACTATAAAGAGGGACTATTGAAAAGGGTTGGGAAAAGCAAAGGGAAAGTGGCCAGGAGAACTTCCGGATGTACTAAGAAGATACTAGACAACTCCCTGAGGGGCCACGAGGGAGACACCTCTCCAGTACAAAGGCCATTATCCATTCAAAGTACTACGACCATCAGCTAGAATACAAGTGTTCAATGAAAGAGGAAATGACCTCGGGTTGATAACTAAGCTCAACCTAGTTGACGAACACAGAAAAATGGCCAAGCTCAGAAGAAAGGCCTTCCAGCAGAAGTAGCCAGGAGCGCAAATCGGCATGACAGGCCAAAAGGAATAGGGAAAGGAGAGCTCGTTCTCCGAAAGGCCAAGTCTGAACCCCGAAAACCGACCCATAGGGTACCTCGGCCAAACGGGAAAGGGCCTTACATTTGGTCCTAGAAGAGGTCTGAAAGGGAGTATACAAGCTTGCTGGCACCGAAAGAGGAAAACTGAAAAACGCATGGCACTCGGAGGCCTTAAAGAAATTCTATACTTAGAATTTTAGATGAGAAATTGTACAAGTGAGAAATTTTCTCTAAGTACAGAAGTTTTCCCCTATTTGAAAATACTCGCCGAACAAAGGTGAAGTCCATCGACTCCCGAAAATTTTGTTTTCCTCCCGAAATTGATAGGGTTATGTGCCCAAAATAGGTGAAGTCGATCAACTCCCGAAAGTCTTGTTTTCCTCCTGAAATTGATAGGGTTATGTGCCCAAAAAAGGTGAAGTCCATCGACTCCTGAAAATCTTGTTTTCCTTCTGAAGATTGATTGGGTTGTATGCCCAAAAAAGGTGAAGTCTACCAAATACGGCCGACAGACTAATATTTGCCTAAGGGAAACTTCACCAACAACGAACATTTACCCAAAGATTGGCCGAGGAAATGAGCGAAATATGCCTTTCTGAAGTCCCTTGACCGAAAGTGGTCGGGACAATTAGGAAAGAAAAATTACTTAAAAGACTTAACTAAATTATGAAGGAAAATTTATTGAACAAGGTCTTAGTACAAGAAAAAGGTTACAAGAAGAAAAATACAAAGAAAGAGAATAAGGCAAAGGCTCTAGAATATCTAAGGGTCCCCGGCGTCAGGGGAAGCTCCGGCTCCTGTGTGTTTAGCCGCTGCCTTCGGTGTAGAAAGAGGAGCAAACGCCAGATTGAGGAACTCGATTTTAGACCAAGTCCACCGAGGCCCCTCAGGAATATCCAAGGCAGCCAAAAAGGAAGGGTCGAGGTCCAGATATCTTTTCAGAAATTGGTAACGACCTAGGCAGAAGCCGTCTTGCAAGGCAACCTTAGTCGCCTAAACTGCCTTGTCTCTCTCGACATCCAGATCGTGCGCCTCATTCTGAAGATCCGAAACCTCATTCCGAAGGTCTTCGACCTCATTCTCCAGCTCCTTTATCTTTTTCTTCTTCTTCTTTGAATCCTTCTTCAGCGAGTCGACCTTGGCTTGGAGTTCAGCATTCTCAGCCATCGCCTTCACCAAAAGGGAAGAGTCACCTTTTTTTCCTTTTTGAAGGATCTCGTTGGCCGAAGTCAAGCTCACGACTTTGTCACCAAGGTCGGACATCTTCTTGGAAAAATCCTTCAAGAGCTCCTCTTGGCACTTCAAGAATTCCTCCCGAAGATTGGCAACCCTCTCCTTGGCTATGCGGCTCAACTCGGTGTTTGTCATAATCGAGTTAGCACAAAAAACCTTGGCCTTCTCAAGTTTATCTTCGGCCCAAGCTTGGACCGAAGACTGCTTTGCTGCCCAAGCTCGAAGGTATCCACTATACCCCAGGAGTTGCAAAAAAGAAGGTACTTAGTGAAATTTACACAAAGAAAGCCAAAACACTTAGACAAAAAAGTGGGAGGAAAAATGCAGAAGCCTAAGGAATTACCTGAGCAGCATGCTCGAAAACTCTAGCGGCAAGGGAGTCCTCGGAAGTGCACTCCTCGACAACTTCCTTGAAGGAGGCCTGAATGAGCACCCCCCTCGCCATCTGGGGAGCCATTTGCCGGCAGTCCTCAGAGAATAGGTTCATGTCCTCCGTAAAAGACCAGAATGGCTCGTTTGGGACCTTGTCCTTCGGGACGTGGGAATCCCAAATAAACCGCCTACGGGCATGTTCCACCATCCAAGTTAAGGGCGCTAGATCCTCTGAAGAAGTTGAAAACATAAATCAGACAAAGCCCCTTAACTCTACAGAGTTATGACGATATAAGTATAAAAAATGGGGGCAGGAGACAAACCTGGTGCGACCTAAGCACAGTCGTCATCAGAGTCCCGGACCTCTTCTACGTCGGTAGGAACATGTTTGCCTTTATCCCTTTGGCATTTTTCCAGCTCCTCAGCAGAGGGACTCCCCTCCAAAAAGCCTACAAGATTTGCCAACGTGGCGGGACTCAAAGAAGCAGGAAGGGCAATCACCCCAGAAGGAACCTCGGCCGTAGTTTCAGGCTCGGCGAGACTTGCAACCTTGGTGGAAGTTGCAATGACATCGCCAACCTTTTTTGAAGTAGCAATGATGTCACGAACCTCGGTAGAAATTGCAATGACACCAACTCCCGCCGCATCCTCTGGGGGTGGAAGAAGGATGTCCTTCTTCACCTTCTTGGCCGAAGACAGTCCGCTCCCAGTAGTCTTGTGCCTCTTGGAGATGCCTTTCTTCGTTTGCTCTCCCTTCTCGGCCTGACCAAGGAAGAGAGACTTATAGTAGGCAGCGGACTCGTCGCCCATCTCTAAAAAAGATGGAAAACATTAGTGTGAGTCCAGACAGGCACTTATGGTAAAAACTTTGAAAGAAAACTTACTTTTAAAAAAGGCCTCATAAGTGAGCTTGCTCCGAAGAAGCTTCACCAGCGAAGAGTCCTTCCCCTCGGTAGTAGGAGTTGGCATGCCAAGATCCGTCTTGTGCTCCATAACCACCCCCAACTCCCGAAGAACCTCCTCGGTCATGAGTTTCCACATGATTGGGAAAGGGTAAAGGGAACGTGGAGGTACCTCGGCATCCCAATCGGCAACAGCACGGATACGTCTGTGAAAGTCCACAAACCTCGCCGCCAACTCAGGAGTTAGCAACTTCTTGGGATCAACAACATTCGTCTCCAGCTTTCCTCGACCCACTTAGTCGGAACATGCGACCAGGCCTCCACCACCTTTAGGAAGAAGAACTTCCTTTGCCACCCTTGCCAACTATCCTTGGTAGCGATGGTGAACATGAATTTTTTGCTCCCAGATCCCTGAGGTAGCATGAAATAAAAGCCACTCATCGAAACCGGATAGAGATTGTAATACTACATGAACAGGATAAAATGGGGTTCTACCCCGAAGACCCCGCACATGTAGAGAAAGACATTGAAATAGCAGTACGAGTTGGGAAGAAGTTGATTCACAGCTATGCCATGAAATTGGCAAAAGTCACAAATCATCTTCGCTGGAGGATACTGAAGTTCGGCCTTCAGTTGGGCTCAGAAAACGGTAACCTCATCATCCCGGTTCATAAAGCTAAAGTGACCGAGGTGGGGTAATTTTGTGGTGGCATACGAAGGGAGGAAAAAGTTAGTTTCCACCTCTCTAATTTCTCAGAAGCGGAGCAACAAGGGTGAGACATAAGAGATTGCAAGCTCTTCGAAATAGCCGAAGACATGGTGGGCCAAAAAAGAGACCACGGAAGAGAAGAAAAACAACTTCGGAAGCAAAAACAAAAAGCAGAAACCGAAGGAAGAACCCACCGAAGGCCTTGCCGAAATCAGGATTTCTGAATGCCGTCGTGCAAGATGCCGGAAATCGCTCTGCCGCTAATACCACCACAAAAAGGCACGGAAGCAAATGAGAGCAAAATGAAATGCAAAGGAAAACAAATGAAGAGTATGATAGGAGGAGACTTATATAGATCGAGGAAGGGCAGCCAAACGGACGTCATAACTGCTGCACGAAGGCGAAACATTGTGATAATTGCCCCTCGCGTGCAAAAAGGTGTGCCCATCCCAACCAGCATCTGCCATGTGTCATCCGTCACAAAGAAACTAGGACAAGTTTTCTGACATCCTGAAAAAGTGGGCACGCTGCTCCAAAATCACACGCCTAGTTTCAAGATGTGACGGTCCATTAGCCCATGGCAGAAAAAGTAAAGAGGTTGGGTATCTCAAGAACACCAAAGGGCAAACAGGTAACACCTGCCCGAACAAGGCTTACCTCCTATGTGGTAAATCACCTCCCCTGCGAACGTCACACTCCAAGTCCCGAAAAGCGCCCCTGAAAAGACCACTAGCCGAAGTCTCCACTCCGGCTTTCCGAGGGGGGGCATGTGATAACCGAAGTGCTATCGCCCCGAACACCTTAGGACCCTCGGAGAAAGGGAGCCAAACACCTGAGGCACGTGACCCCGGTAGCCCGCCAATACTAACCTCGGGAAACTACCGTAGCGCCTCTATCGGGAGGGCATCCGAACTAGCTTCGAGGAGGAGCGCTAGCCACCTTCTGCAAGTCAAAAGCCCTCTGAATAGACCAATTTCAGCAGTCGTAAATACACCGAGGTACCTGTACAACTTCGGGAAAAGGCCCTTTACCCTGAAGGGAGACGTCAACCCTGAGGACCTCGAAAGTACGGTGGTAGCCATCAAGGAGCCTCTGACACACCGTACTCTTACGGCCCCCGACATGCCACCCCCAAACACGCTCTGACACGGCATCACAGCCTACGTCCTGTAGGGCTACGCTGCGGCCCGATGAGCCTGTAGGCAGCTAAGGGCCCCCATGCCCAGAAGTACGGATGGTATCCATTCTTACACGTGTTGCCATCCGAACGGCTCACCCCTCCTATATTTACCAGGAGAATGATCCGAGCCTGGGAGAGCTCTCTCTTTCTCCTCTCTTCACCAAAAATACTTTGAGGTAAAGGGGCTTCTCTCTCCTCTCTAGTCAGCCCTCAAAAGAGAACACGGCCACGACAGGCAAGAACCTCTTGTGCTTACTACTCTTTCTCCACCTCTGCTAAGCACTGACTTGGGCGTCGGAGGCTCCTCCCTGGAAAAAGACTCAGGGGACCGCCTAACCCCTATTTTCCGAGTGTTTCAGGCAGGCCCTCCTACCACGAGCCAAAGATGCTGCCTGCCATCCCAAGTGATCCACACAGAGCACCCTCTCCCTGGGTTCATCTACAGCTCCGGAAGTCCCTGCTGCAGTCTCCACGGCACACAGTGGAGATCCTGATGGCACCCATCGCCATCATTCTCCCTTTACTCTCAATTAAAAGTATCTAGATCTCAAATCTATGTTGGAGAAGATCTTAGCTCCCTTGAGTTGATCAAATAGATCCATAAACCTAGGGAGTGGATACTTGTTCCTGATAGTCACTGCATTAAGCTTCCTGTAGTCAATGCATAATGTCAAAGATCCACCCTTCTTCTTCACAAAGAGCACTAGAGCTCCCCATGGTGGAACACTTGGCCTTATGAATCCTTTTTCAAGAAGTTCATCAAGTTGTTTCTTGAGCTCATTCATCTCTATGAAACACAATCTATAAGGAAGAATGGATATTAGGCTAGCTCTTGGTTGCAGCTTGATCTCGAAGTCAATATTCCTTGGTGGAGGAATACCTGACGGATCTTTAGGAAGGACTTGTGGAAAGTCTCTCACTACGGGTATTCTATCCACTTATTCATCACAATCCAAGCCGTTAAATGTAGAACAGTAATCATGCCCAGAAATCATAGGTATTTCATCTAATACCTTTGGTTCCATGTCATGCACTGTTAGTGTTGTGCCTAAAAGCCACTCATGAGATGATTGTATTTTTTCACATTGAGTCATGATATTTTATTAAGGCATTCATCCAGCAATTATGTTTGTTGTTTTGTTTCTATGTAACGTAATAAACATAATTGTAACCCTAGAATAATGATATTCTCAAATGTCCCTGGTCTAGTATTATTGTGGAGCGGGTTGCAAGAATACAGAACGACTAGCATTTATGGAGACTAATATGAGATATGCAGTCTATATATTGGTACAAGTTGGAGAACTTGTGCACTAGACCAACCCACCATGAGAGCGCTACTTGGATCATTATATGAGTGTCATAAGTGATTCTCATAGTGATCATGGTATATGTAGTCCTTCGACCTAAGATCATCAAGGTTCCCTACATGTGAGTCACATACTTTGATACTTCCCTTTGTTGCTCGTGGCTGAGTGAACTTGAAGGAGGTCATTGGGTATGTCATATATCATGTGGAGGGATTTGTATGATCAAAATGGGATTTGTCCCTCCTATATAACGGTAGTGATATCTTTGGGCCCTTTGATAAAGTAAGACTTAGAAAAATGCATGGCCATGCTCAGATGAGTTGATATACGATATCAATGTCGTCAGTTTAAGTTGGTTTACTCGGTAATCAAGAAACCAAAGATTGGGCCATACGAGAGTGACACATTCCATGTCTCGTGCTTAGTCTTGATATCTTGGACAAAGGGATAATGGCATATATCGGTGATGATCATAAAGGTTTCGTGGAATCACCGACAATCTTGTCACTTGGGTAGCAATGATGTGTTGCTAGACACCACTCATTGCTTATGATCATAAATGTGATTTATGATCATTGCCAACGTGGTAAGAACCTATTGGGTCACACACATAGAGCTATTTGGATCATTAGAGTGCATGGGCTAATCATTTGGCTTATGGTTTCATAATAATTTTGAATTAATAATGGGTCCAAAAGTTGAGCCACTATTACACCCAAAATTGAAGTCTAATTGGATTAGGGCTTTGAAACCCATTAGGCCTGGAAGTTGAGTCTCACTATAAATACAACTTTTAGTGAGAAATTCGAGCTTCTTTCCCTAGCCTCCCAAAAGGACAACTATACTTTTCTCTTGCAATTCCTTGGAGGACACAAGCTAGCTCTACGAAAGCAAGAGAAACGCATCTGCCGGGATACAGTGGAAGCGTGGTGATCCCGAGAGGCTTGCGTGGATACCATAGAGAGCTTGAACACATCAACTGTTCAGGTTTTGTGATTCGACTCTACAGTTGGGTGAGAGATCTCAACCAAAAATTAGGTATGAAAATTTTTGAACACCCGGTTTACCACGTTTCACTTGGATCCTGAAGGGTTTTGGTTAAATTCTGCTGCGCTTGTTTGGCTCTCGAAACCCAAGAGTGGTATCAGATCTACTAGTGAAACCCTAAGTCGGGATTGAATGTTGAATGACATGATGTTATGTGTTCGGTTGCTTTTGGCCATGATTAATTAGATTGATTCATGATGCATGAAACCGGAACTCGTAATGAACATATGAGATATATGAAGAAATGACACAAATTGGTTAATTAGTTTAACCCGAAATTGATTGGTATGAGATGCCTATATGGATTAGGGCTCTTGCAATAGTTGCAAAAATTGCCGCCCGCTGACCGGCCAGCAGGACCGCCGTATGTGAAGCACCGCATAAATAAAAACTAGTTAATCAACTCATGTTAATTGGCATGCATTTGTTGAATGAGATTTGACATGTTATGCTGATTGGTGGTTTTAGCATGGTGCATGGTTATAGCCCTTGATTGGTTGTACTTGTAAATACGGCCTGCGAGTTGTGCCTTCTCTTGTTCTTCTCACTGTACATTCTCTTCTCACCTTACTCCCCTCTAATGTAACTCAAGGTTTCTATTCTTGATGTAATGGTACATTATGGGATCATCCATGGTGGTATGTCCAAGGAGGTGACAACAAAAGGGCAACCAAGAAACGAGGAGAAGGAGCTTGTAAAGACCATTTTCTTTTCTTAGGCTTTTATGGTATTCTCATTGACTTGAGAATATCGCATAGTTTGGGCTATAACCATGTCATGTTTACTTTCTTGTTAGCATGAGATGCATGTTTTATATTTGTATGTGATGCATGTATAAGGCAACCAGAGATAACAAATTGGTGACATCAAAAGAAAAATCCCTCAAACAAATATTAAGTCATTAAATGTGATGCCTTCCAAATGTTGGCACTTGTCAAGAATTTGATCAACATTAGGTGGGTTTGCCAAAGCAAAGCACGTATGTTCATCTTGGTAAGGCACGATGGGATAATAGTGATATCCAAATTACTAACTTTGGGTCTGACTTAACTAAGTCATCCTAATAGGATTGGGGACTTAGAGGCATAGAGTTGGGCTTAAATTCATGAGATGAGCTTGGACAAGTGTTGTTCACCCAACTATCCAGGAGTTGCATAAGATGCAATTGGCAAGGAGTTGCCTACCTAAATAACTGCAACTTGAGACAAAAGCCAAACTCAGGTTGTGGTCAAATATGGATCTTTGCCCACTAGAATACCTTAACGCTGAGGTGTTCCAAAATAATATCGAGGGTTATTATTTTGAGTACAATAGCGGGAGTATCATTTAATAAAAGTCCTTATTAAATGAAGTAAAATATGTGGCTCTTACACTGCATGTTTACTATTGTAGATAACCATGGCATAAAACACATCGACACTTTCGTTGCGCTCGATCCTTGAGAAGGAAAAATTGAGTGGGACCAACTTTCTCAAATGGTACCGAAACTTAAGGATGGTCCTCAAGCAAGAAAGAAAGGCTTATGTCCTAGAGCAGCCTATTCCGAATGAGCCTACTGCCACTGCTCCAAGAGCTAAAAGGGATGCTTACAAGAGGCATTTTGATGATGTTTTGGATGTTGCATACCTCATGTTTCTTACCATGGAATCTGAGCTTCAGAAGCAACATGAGAACATGGGGGCGTTCGATATGATTGAACATCTCAAAATGCTTTTCCAAGAGCAAGCTAGGCATGAGAGGTTTGAGACCTCTAAGGCATTGTTTCACTTTCGTTGCGATCGATCCTTGAAAAAAATGGGACCAACTTTCTCAAATGTCTGAGGAAAGTCCCGTGGGTCCTCATGTGCTCAAGATGATTGGGTATATTGAGAATCTTGAGAGTTTGGGATTTGCTCTTCAGAAAGAGTTTGCTGTTGACGTAGTCCTGAAATCATTGCCTGAAAGCTACAATCAGTTTGTCATGAACTATAACATGAACGACCTTGACAAGTCCCTCCCTAAATTGCTCAACATGTTGAGAACTGCTGAGCAAAACCTTAAGAAGGCTAAGCCCATTTTGATGGTTCAAAAGGGCAAGGGAAAGGGAAAAGCCAACAAGAAGAAGGATAAAGCTAATGGAAAGTCCAATGCTAATTCTTCTTCAGCTGCACTGAAACCAAAGGGTGGTGTGGCAAAGGAAGGGGAGTGCTTCCATTGTAAACAACCTGGACACTAGAAGCACAACTACAAGCTCTATCTTGAAGAACTTGCTAAGGAAAAGGGAAGTAAGACTTCCACTTCAGGTATTTTTGTTATAGAGGCTAACTTTTCTACTTCCTCATCTTGGGTATTGGATACTGGATGTGGATCTCACATTTGTGCAAATGTGCAGGATCTAAGTAGAAGTAGAAGATTGGCCCGAGGTGAAGTGGACCTACGTGTTGGAAATGGAGCAAGGGTTGCTGCCTTAGCCGTAGGGACTTATGTTCTCACTTTACCTAGTGGATTAGTTTTAGAATTAGACAACTGCTACTTTGTGCCTACTATTAGTAGAAATTTGATTTCTGTTTCTTGTTTGGACAAGAAAGGTTTTTCATTTATAATAAAGGACAAATGTTGTTCTATTTATTTGAATGAAATCTTTTATGGTAGTGCTCAACTTAGCAATGGGTTGTATGTTCTAGACCTCGAAGATCCAATCTATAATGTGAATACCAAGAAGGTCAGATTAAATGATTCGAACCCGACCTATCTCTAGCACTGTCGCTTGGGCCATATAAATGAGACCCGCATATCCAAGCTCCATAAGGATGGACTCTTGGACTCATTTGATTTTGAATCATATGAGACATGTGAGTCATGTTTGTTGGGCAAGATGACCAAAGCCCCATTCACAGGGCAAAGTGAAAGGGCTAATGACTTACTAGGACTCATACATAGTGATGTATGTGGCTCTATATCTACACAAGCTAGAGGAGGTTTCCAATACTTGATTACCTTGACTAATGACTTCAGCAGATATGGCTATGTGTATCTCGTTAGACACAAGTTAGAATCCTTTGAAGAGTTCAAAGAATTCAAGAATGAAGTAGAGAATCAACTCGGGAAAAGTATCAAAGTGCTTCAATCAGATCGAGGTGCAGAGTACTTGGATCGAGAATTCCCTGACTATCTGAAGGAGAGTGGTATAGTATCATAACTCATTCCACCTGGTACACATCAATGGAAAAGTGTATCTGAAAGGAGAAATCAAATTTTGTTAGACATGGTGTCACACCCCACACAGGGCCCAGCCTGTGCACACTCAGTGCCACTCATCAAAACTAATCAGAAAGTTATTAGACACTTGAGATTCTAAGTATTATTAACTTCTTTAATTTCAGCCAACTTTCTATTTGGTAGTTTTAAGTCTTTTTTTCTTAAGTTGGGTGCCTGGGAAATGCCCTAGGAGTCTTATGTGTAGTTTAGATCAATTACTTGTAGCTAAAGCAAGGCCCAACCACTAACTTACATCACAAGCAAGGCATACACTTAATTCCATAAGTGTCTAGGATGTGTGCTCATCAAGTGTGCTACTTTCATGAATGACAACCAAGAAGCCTACATCTTTGTAGTTTTGAAAATCAAGGTTTCCATGCATATGCATATTCAGCCAAACAGTGTAACTCAAGAGGTTCCATACATGAAACATAATCATGACCTCATAAACTTAACATAACTTGGCACATAAGCATCCAACATATGTACATACAAAACCATGTACAACCAAGGCTACATATATACACAAAATAGCCTAAGTACAGGCATCACTAGCTTGGAAACATTCCAAGGATGCTACAAGTCCAAAATCTAGCCAAGGTTAAGTTTTACAAGCCAAGTTCCCTTACTCCCTGAGAAGATACCTAAGTGTGCAATATAGCAGCACACACTGAAGCACCAGCCCAATGACCATATTCATGGTCATGAACGTGAACACTACAATCAGAGCCATAGTCCACACATCCATCCTGCACCTAGACGTGTCCCACAAACTACTCAAGCCTGCAAAACTTAGAGCATAAGTTTTGGCCCTAAACCATAAGACTTGTAGATGCAAATATTCAAGCCAATATTGAGTTGGCACATACCTTGAGCAATAAGTGTACTACCTAGCACACAAACAAGCAACCCACTCAAGCACAAATCACTCAAGCTCTATATCCTTGCCTGAAACACAAACATTATGGGCATGAGTGCTAATACTCAGTAGGGATTCACGACTCAAACAACTCAACTGAGCCTATTTAGTTAAGTCCAAGACTTAACCTCCTCAAGCTTGCTTGTCCTGTAAGAAAGACATGAAAACACCAAGATACAAGGTATATAATACATATTCAATACTAACCAAGACATATATATATAAGCATAAACACTATCTACATTGGGTTAGCATGTATAAACAAATCAAACAAGCACACAAACTCACACACACACCACAGTGTTCATTCGGTTGAAATATTCACCTGAATGAAATATTCATTCAATTGGAATATTTCACTAAGATGAAATAATCACTCAATTGAAAACCACTAGCAAGCACACATCAAATCCTTGCACTTCAAACCATCCAATTCCCCTCCAATCCACTAGAGCTCCAAGTTCACTAGTAAGTTGGCCTAACTTACTAAGAACTTTACGTGCTTGCCATTAAACCTTGACTAGCTAGGCAATTAACATAAAACCGAATCTCCTCAATATGCCCATCTAGCAAACTAAGATCATATAGCAATATATAACTATCACTTAGCCGCCATTTTTACTTGATCATGGAAAAAGTACCAAGAATTCAAGTAAAATGTGAAAACCCTACCTCAAATTCAAGAGCTTGAACTTTCGGCCAACCTTTGCTTCTTCAATTCCAAGCTTGATCAATGAAGCATAAGGTCACCTAACACCGAAACGTTCAAAACCAAGCTTGATTTTCTCTTCAAGCTTCAATTTAACATCAATTTGGCAAGATTTTGGCAACAACTCACCAAGAACATAATGAACTTGGCTAACCCGAAACTATGACTTTGTTTACCCAAAATGATGACTTAATTTTGAGTGGAAGCATGCAATTTTTGGCTAAATGCCACATGTCCCATAATTTGACTTTAATGCGCCACTTTGCCTTGCACTATTTTGCATGGCCTCATTAGCCCATAAATACCTCATTGTTTCACTAATAGTACTCGTACAGAGTACAATTAGCCCTTAACTTCACTTCACGCTGTTAGCCACATAAACGTTCCTTATGTGTAACCTCTCACCTGAATGATAAAATTTCACCTGAATGAATGCGTCTCACCCGAATGAAAATTTTTCACTCGAATGTTCTCAGTGTTACACATACACCTTTCTTATCATTTTCAATCAAGTCCCTTATGTTTACTTTGTATTTTCCTTGTAGTTTGGATCAAGAAGTTCATCACTGAACTTGGAGTGGTTCCAAGCATTGCCGACCCGATAGAGCTCTATTGTGACAACAATGGAGCAATCACACAGGCTAAGGAACCTCAATCTCACCAGCGATCCAAACACATACTCCAACACTATCATCTCATCAGGGAGATCATCGAGAGGGGTGATGTAAGGATATGCAGGACTTCGACAGACAGCAACATTGCTGATCCGCTGACAAAGCCCCTTACGCAGCAAAAGCATGATAGCCATTCTAGGTCTGTTGGTATTAGATACATGGATGATTGGCTTTAGTGCAAGTGGGAGATTGTTAGTGTTGTGCCCAAAAGCCAATCATGAGATGATTGTATTTTTTGCACATTGAGTCATGATATTTTATTAAGGCATTAATCCAGCAATTATGTTTGTTGTTTTGTTTCTGCGTAACGTAATAAACATAATTGTAACCCTAGAATAATGATATTCTCAAACGTCCCTGGTCTAGTATTATTGTGGAGCGGGTTGCAATAATACATAACGACTAGCATATGTGGAGACTAATATGAGATATGTAGTCTACATATGGGTACAAGTTGGAGAACTTGTGTACTGGACCGACCCACCATGAGAACACTACATGGATCGTTATATGAGTGTCATAAGTGATTCTCATAGTGATCATGGTATATGTAGTCCTTCGACCTAAGATCATCAAGGTTCCCTACATGTGAGTCACATACTTTGATACTTCCCTTTGTTGCTCGTGACTGAGTGAACTTGAAGGAGGTCATTGGGTATGTCACATATCATGCAGAGGGATTTGTATGATCAAGATGGGATTTGTCCCTCCTATGTAACGGGAGTGATATCTTCGGGCCCCTTGATAGAGTAAGACTTAGAAAATGCATGGCCATGCTCGGATGAGTTGATATATGATATCAATGTCATCAGTTTAAGTTGGTCTACTCGGTAATCAAGAAACCAAAGATTGGGCTATACGAGAGTGACACATTCCATGTCTCGTGCTTAGTATTGATATCTTGGACAAAGGGACAATGGCATATATCGGTGATGATCATAAAGGTTTAGTCGAAACATCGACAATCTTGTCACTTGGGTAGCAATGATGTGTTGCTAGACACTGCTCATTGCTTATGATCATAAATGTGATTTATGATCATTGCCAATGTGGTAAGAGCCTATTGGGTTGCACACATAGAGCTATTTGGATCATTAGAGTGCATGGGCTAATTATTTTGGTTATGGTTTCACAATAATTTTGAATTTTTAAGCCCAAAATTGAAGCCTAATTGGATTAGGGCTTTGAAACCCATTAGGCCTAGAAGTTGAGTGTCATTATAAATACAACTTTTAGTGGGAAATTCGAGCTTCCTGCCCTAGCCTCCCAAAAGGAAAGCCGCACTCTTCTCTTGCAATTCCTTGGAGGTCGCAAGCTAGCACTGCGAAAGCAAGAGAAATGCATCTGCCGGGACGCAGTGGAAGCGTGGTAATCCCGAGAGGCTCGTGTGGATACCATAGAAAGCTTGAACATGTCAACTGTTCGGGTTTTGTGATTCGACTCTACAGTTGGGTGAGTGATCTCGACCGAAAATTAGGTATGAAAATTTTTGAACACCCGGTTTACCTCGTTTCACTTGGATCTTGGAGGGTTTCGGTTAAATTCTGCTGTGCTTGTTTGGCTCATAAAACCCAACATGCACTTCATACAGTAATTTTTTAGAATTCACTAATACATGCACTTCACCATCAAGCAATGTGATTTCCCTCTTAGCACAATCAATTCTAATGTTATGCATGCCAAGCCAATTCATACCTGGTACCATATCATACCTAGGAACATCCAACACTACTAGATTAGTCATAACCTTAGTCTTTCCTACTACTAACACAACCCTTAGCTAGATGATTAGTGAAAAGACATTGACTACCTGCTATTTTCAACAAGGATATCCTAGGCATGATTTCAGTGGGCAACTTCATGGCATCAACAAATTTACTAGCCTATAGACACAAATGCACCAATATCAAATAAAACACTAATAGGCACGTCATTTAAGTAAATGTCACCTCTTAGTGCTCCTCCCTACTGTAGTGACTCTGGTCTCTCCATCTGGAACACTCCACCAGTTCTTTTGCACTGGACATCATGGCATTAGAAGAAATAGTCTTTACTGTCCCTCCCTGTGTGCTCTAGTAGGTTTCACTGGACATTGGTATTCTAGACTCTTTTCTTGAGCATGTAGGCAATCTCTGATCCAATGATCCACTGTACCACTTCTCAGACGTGCCTAGGTGTCAAAGTAACAAGGTTTCTTCCCACAAAACCTCTTTTGCTTAGGACACCTTAGGCTAGGGGGCTTCCCTTTAACCTTGCCCACACCACCTAGATGGGAACTCTTAGCGATTTCTTTCCCATGTGGTGGCATCTTCTGCTTGCCTCCTGCGTGGCTACTCTACCCAAGTCTACTGGTAAAGTACCTACTCTTGTACTCCTCTTGCTCTACCAAGAGGGCCTGCTAGACTACCTCATAGTATGTTTGTCACTAGCACACAAAAATGGGAGAATTACAAGTGTGGCATAATGTTCAAAAAACCATTCTATTGTGTAATTCTCTTTATAGTTGTTAAAGTATGGGGGTAAAACATATAATAAACACCTCCTTAAAAGTGTTCTAAGTCAATAACATGGCCCCCAACAAAAGCCTTAAGGATTGTTTGTTTTCCAAGTATCCTATGGACCTTTTTGTAAGGTTTTGGAAATTCGGGTACTTAATTGCAAAAATCTCAAGAAAGAGCCTTAGAGAGTTATGGGAAGGATATAAATGGTATGAAACTGCTATTGGAGGACCAACTTGCTCATGGAAGACAAGTTTGAGCAAAGGAAACACTAAAGGCATTAAGGACCTAAATGTCTTAGTGATAACCTTAAGGTGTTCAAGCTTTTGACCAAAAATCAAATGGTGGAATTGTGGGGTTATCCCACTATGAGAGAGGTGGCTATGGCTTGATAAATAGTCAAAAAGGTGGGAAAAATGTGGACAAATAAGTTTAGGACAAATAAATCATGCTTAAGGGCAAAGAAAATGACAGAAAACATGCATAAGGCTAATAAGGATGTTTAGTGCCCTAAACCTAATTTAAGAAGCCAAACTCAATTCTTATTCTCTCATATTGGACCCAGCCAGCCACCACCATCCTCCACACTTCTTCCATAGCTCCTCCATAGCCACCATATCTCCAAGATTGAAATTGAAGGCAAAAGGAAGCAATTGGATGCAAACTAGAGCTATTGCTTGAATACCCCAAGGATCAAGCTTCGAATTCAGCCTACTCATCTTGGGAAGGGTTCTTCTGCTCCCATGGAATTTTTACTGTATTTTCAAGCATCCATGGAGCTAGGGCTAAGCTTGGCAGAGAGCCATGAGCTTGATGAACCAAGCTTAGTGAGGGCAGTGCACTTATTGAAGGTTTTGTGAACTAATGTGATGTGCACATTGATGACACTTAAGCAGCCTATCATTCAGACCAAGGCAGCTTTGCACCACATCTCATACATAGCCAAAATATTACTCAAACATTCACATACTTGACTCATTTTACATACACTACATGTACTTGCATACATGCACTACAAAATGGTTTTAACCTAGATAAGCACACACCATAAGTTACATGAGTGCCTGAGACAATAGACTCCAGAAACAAGATGTTGGACAGCTGCTGCGTAACACAATAAGCACCATCACTAAAAATACTAAACATGCTCCTAAAATCATCAAACTTTCCAGATCACAACCAGATACATGGAAGTTAAAATACTTGAATTTTTAGATCAAAACTCAAACAAAAAAGGTTAGCTTGAATATGATCTTTCTACTAGACCTGAAATGGCAAAATTAAGGGGAGTAAGTTTCAATGTGAAACTTAGTGAGGGAGACACTTGGTTTCCTAAGGAAATGTGACCCTCATTAACACCTATATCCAAACACACTAAAACACTAAACCACAATGGATATATAGAAGATATAGCAACCAAATGTAGCAGCCATTAACAACCAACAAACACATGAAATAGCATTAGTTTGAGCAGGGCTTCCATAGCATTAGTCCATAAAACATGCAATAAACTTAAGTAAATCACTATGGAAGCCCTGCTCAAACTAATCCTCCTAAGACCAAGCATTAGTTTGAGCAGGGCTTCCATAGTGATTTACTTAAGTTTATTGCATGTTTTATGGACTAACCTATGGTTTATGTTGCTCCCACATTTCATGTGTTTGTTGGTTGCAAATGGCTACTGCATTTGGTTGCTATATCTTCTATATATGCATTGTGGTTTTGTGTTTTAGTGTGTTTGGATATAGGTGTTAATGAGGGTCACATTTCCTTAGGAAACCAAGTGTCTCCCTTACTAAATCTCATAATGAAACTTACTCCCCTCAATTCTGCCATTTTAGGTCCAGTAGAAAGATCACATTCACGTTGACCTTTTTTGTTTAAGTTTTGAATTGAAAATTCAAGTATTTTAACTTCCATTTATCTAGTTGTGATCTAGAAATTTTGATTATTTTAGGAGCATGTTTGGTATTTTTAATGATGGTGCTTATTATGTATGCAGCTGTCCAACATCCTGTTTCTGGAGTCCATTGTCTCAGGCACTCTTGTAACTTAGGGTGTGTGTTTTTCTGGGTTAAAAGCATTTTTTAGTGTATGTATGCAAGTACATAGATTGTATGTAAAATGAGTCAAGTATGTGAACGTTTGAGTAATGTTTTGGCTATGTATTAGATGTGGTGCAAAGCTGCCATGGTCTGAATGATAGACCGCTTACTTGTACGTTCAGTTTTGGCCACATAAAGTTGCTAGATGCAAGAGGATGTAATTCCTATGTGTATTGGGCATGTATGAGATAGCCTTGGAGGGCTCACCCCTTGTGAATGACGTGGTTGGACACTTATGATTTTTTGTATGGGCAAAATGGTCATAAGTGACCAGAATTTTGACCTTGCACTCAAAGTACTATATCTCCCTATGCAGAATGAATCTTGGCATGAAATTTTGATGACACCTATAGCACATCTAGAGGTTGAGATTTAAAATTTCTAAATTTGGAGCACTGTAGCCAAAGATATGATGTTACAAATATGGCTAAGTTAATGTTCATTTGGTCAGAATTTTGTAACCAACTTCAAAAGTCCATAACTTGGTCCATAGGTGGGCTATTGATGTAAAACCAAGTTCCTTGGTTTTCATAAAGTGACTAGTTGATAATGAAGGAAAGGAAATAGAGGGTTACATGGCTATATTAGTGCAGTTTTTTTTAGGAAGTTTCACGTGCAATGGCTGGTCACTTGCACTTAATAAGACTGCCCAATGTGTGGTAGCCAAGATTAAGACTTGTGCTAGTGTTTTCCTTCCTTGCTGCCATGGTGTGCATAGAATGTGAATATGTATGTAATGGTTGGACCAATATGCGTGCATTTACATAGTGCCCAGGGGAGAGATTTTCCCCTTTGGGGCATAAGACCCCTTCGGGCAGAGATTTTCCCCGAGGGCTATTAGGGAAGGCGCTTTGGCAAGGTGGGTCACCCTCGACTGAAAGAAAAAGGAAGGTGTGAGAGGTTGCAATAATGGAGTTTGACAACCAAGTGAACAAACTCAACCAAAATGATGGGTTAGTTGTGAAGTTCCACCATGATGATCCTCCCCTGATCATGTGTAGGATCAGAAATTGGGATGTCAAGAGTGTGCTCATTGACGATGTATCGAATGTTGACTCCCTGTTTGCCTACCTATTGCCAAGCTTTGGTATTTCCAAGGGTGAGCTTAGATCCATGACTTCACCTGCATTGTTACCCACTCCAAGGTAGTCCAGTTTGGTGCCAAAACTGTGCATTTAAACTCCCAGGTTTGGTGTGTCCTATAGGTCATTAGAACAACACCCCTAGTGTACATACTAAAGTGACCCTCTTGATGTTACCCACTCCGGGGTAGTCCAGTTATGGTGCCAAAACTGTGCATTTAGACTCCCAGGATTGGTAATGTTCTGTAGGCCATCAGAACACTACCCTTAGTGTGCATACCCAAGTAGCCCTCTTGGGCACTATGTAAATACATGCATATTGGTCCAACCATCACGCACATATTCACATTTCATGCACACCATGGCAGCAAAGAAGGAAAACACTAGCACAAGTCTTAGTTTTGGCTTCCACACATTAGGCAATCTTGTTAAGTTCTAGTGGCCAGCTACTGCACCTGTAACTTCCACTAATAAACTGTATCATTCTAGCCATATAGCCCCCTGTTTTATTTGCTCCATTATCAAGTAGAGACTTAGAGAAAACCAAGGAATTTTTTTTTACATCAATAGCCCACCTATGGACCAAGTTATGGATTTTTTAAGTTGGTTACAAAATTCTGACCAAATGAACAGTAACTCAGCCAAATTTGCAACGTCATATCTTTGGCTACAGGGCTCTAAATCCAGAAATTCCAAATCCCAGTTAACCCTCTAGATGTTATCTAGGTGTGGTCAAAATTTGATACCAAGATTCATTCTACACAGGGAGATATTAAACTTTAGGTCCAGAGTCAAAATTCTGGCAACTTTTGGACCATTTTGCCCATACAATTTTTCCAAACCATGCAAACACTTCATTCACAAGGGGAAAGCCCTCCAAGGCTATCCCATATATGTCCATTACACATAGGAATTACATTCCCTTTATTTTAACAACTTTATGTGGGCAAAACAGAATTTACAAGTAAGCAGCCCATCATTCACACTTAGGCAGCTTTGCACCACATCACTTACATAGCCAAAACATTACTCAAATGTTCACATACTTGTCTCATTTTACATACACTACATGTACATGCATACATGCACTACAATATGGTCTTAACTCAGCTAAATACGCACCCTAGGTTACAGGAGTGCCTGAGACACAATGGACTCCAAAAACAGGATGCTGGACAGCTGCTGCACAACACAGTAAGTACCACCATTAAAAATACCAAATGTGCTCCTAAAATCACCAAACTTTCCAGATCATAACTAGACATATGGAAGTTCATGTACCTGAAATTTCAGATCAAAACTCAAACCAAAAAGGTTAGTTTGAATGTGATCTTTCTGCTGGACCTGAAATGACAGAATTGAGGGGAGTAAGTTTCATTGAGAAACTTAGTAAGGGTAACACTTGGTTTCTTAAGGTAATGTGATCCTCATTAAAACCTGCATCCAAAGACACTAAAACACAAAAACCACAATGCATATATACAAGATATAGCAACCAAATGCAGCAGCCATTCACAACAAACAAACACATGAAATGCAGCAACAACAATAACCATAGGTTAGTCCGTAAAACATGCAATAAACTTAAATAAATCACTATGGCAGCCCTCCTCAAGCTAATGCTTGGCCTTAGGAGGATTTTAACAGTAGTTAGTACTAACTTTGGGCTCTAGAAACCCTTCTTTCTTGCTGCCATCTTTAGCATGGTAACACTAAGGCCGAAACCTTGCCATGCTTCTTTCCTCTTAACCCATACTTGGTTCCTAGAGCTTTTTGCTCTCTTCCAAGCATGGTCTTAGCTTCATGGATGTTTGGAAATACAGTAAACAATCCAGGAAACTTTAGAAAACTCTTATTTCACTGCCATCTTTGTGCACTTGACACTAGGTCACAAAACCTTCAATAAGTGCACTCCCCTCACTAAGCTTGGTTCATCAAGCTCATGGCTCTCTTCCAAGCTTAGCCCTAGCTCCATGGATGCTTGAAAATTGCAGAAAACAGTCCATGAGAGCAAGAGAACCCTTACCTTGAGTGTATGCTGAAATTGGAGCTTGATCCTAGGTGCACCCAAGTCTTAGCACCACATAGCTTCCAATTGCCCTTTCTTGCTTTCTTTTGCCTTCAATTTTAATCTTGGAGGTATGGTGGCTATGGAAGAAGTGTGGGGGTGGAGATGCTGCATTTTTTTCTGCTGGAAGAGACCAAATGTGGGAGATAAAGACAAAGATAACCACTTATAAAGACTTTAGTGCACAAAACACACTTAATAGCCTTAATTAAGCTTTATGTCATTTTCCTTGCTACAAGACCATGGTTTCTTAGTCTTAATTTCTTGGCCCACATTTGACTTTCTTGCCATGCTTTGGCCAGCCATCCCTTGAGTGGGATAAGTGATTTGGCCACTTAAATGGCCTTAAATGAGCTTAAGGGCACAAAAGACACTTAACAAGCTTAACCTTGCTTTATGTCATTTTCCTTCTCATTAATTATGGTCTCTTTATCTTAAACTCATTGGTACACATGTGCCCACCATTGTTGACTAATTATCAAGCCTTGGCTGCCTCCCCCATGGTGGGAAAACTCCAAATTGCTCCATTTGACTTAAGTAAAAAACGTACACATCATAAGGCTTACACTAGGACACTTAGGTCCTTATATGCCTTTTTGTGTTTTCTTTGTCTTTAGTTGTCTTCCATGAGTAATTTGGTCCTCCAATAGCACTTTCATACCATTTATATCCTTCCCATAACCCTCCAAGTCTCTTTCTTGAGAGTTTTGCAATTGAGTACCCGAATTTCCAAAACCTTACAAAAAAGTCCATAGGTTGCTTGACAAACAAGCAATCCTTAAGGCTTTTCTTGGGGGCCAAGTTACCAACCTGGAACACTTTTAAGGAGGTGTTGATCAGCCTTTTTACCCCCCATACTTCAACCACGATGGTGAGAATTACACAATATAATGGTTTTAGCCATTATGACACACTTGTAATTCTCCCATTTTGTGAGGTGGTAACACCTGAGCACTATGTAAATACATGCATATTGGTCTAACCATAACACACATATTTAAATTTATGCACACTATGGCAGCGAAGAAGGAAAACACTAGCACAAGTCTTAGTTTTGGGTTCCACACATTAGCCAATCTTGTTAAGTTCTAGTGACCAGCTACTGCACCTGTAAATTCCACTAATAAACTGTATCATTCTAGCCTCATACCCCTTATTCTATTTGCTCAATTATCAAGTAGAGGCTTATAGAAAACCAAGGAATTTTTTTTTCATCAATAGCCCACCCATGGACCAAGTTATGGAATTTTGAAGTTGGTTACAAAATTCTGACCAAATAAACAGTAACTCAGCCAACTTTACAATGTCATATCTTTGGCTACAGGGCTCTAAATCCAGAAATTCCAAATCCCAGTTAACCCTCTGTATGTTCTCTAGGTGTGGTCAAACTTTCATAGCAAGATACTTTCCACACAGGGAGATATTAAATTTTAGGTCCAGAGTCAAAATTCTGGCAACTTTTGGACCATTTTGCCCATACAATTTTCCCAAACCATGCAAACACTTCATTCACAAGGGGAAAGCCCTGCAAGGCTCTCCCATATTTGTCCATTACACATAGGAATTAAATTCCCTTTATTTTAACAACTTTATGTGGCCAAAACAGAATTTACAAGTAAGCAGCCCATCATTCACACTTAGGCAGCTTTGCACCACATCACTTACATAGCCAAAACATTACTCAAATGTACACATACTTGTCTCATTTTACATAAAATAAATCTACATACATACATGCACTAAAATATGGTCTTAACTCAGCTAAACACGCACCCTAGGTTACAGGAGGTCCTGAGACACAATGGACTCCAAAAACAGGATGGTGGACAGCTTCTGCACAACACAATAAGTACCACCATTAAAAAAATACCAAATGTGCTCCTAAAATCACAAAAATTTCCAGATCATAAATAGACATATGGAAGTTCATGTACCTGAAATTTCAGATTGAAACTCAAAACAAAAAGGTTAGTTTGGTGGTGATCTTTCAGCTGGACCTGAAATGACAGAATTGAGGGGAGTAAGTTTCATTGAGAAACTTAGTAGAAACTTAGTAATGGTAGCACTTGGATTCAATAGAAAATGTAACCATCATTAAAACGTGCATCCAAATACACTGAAACACAAAAACCACAATGCATATATAGAAGATATAGCAACCAAATGCATCAGCCATTCATAACCAACAAACACTTGAAATGCAGCAGCAACAATAACCATAGATTAGTCCATAAAACATGCCATAAACTCAAATAAATCACTATGGCAGCCCTCCTCAAGCTAATTCTTGGTCTTAGGAGGATTTTAACCATAGTTAGTACTAACTTTGGTCTCTAGAAACCCTAACTTCAGTACCGTCATTGTGCGCTTCACACTAGGCCACAAAACCTTCAGAAAGTGCACCCGCCTCACTAAGCTTGGTGCATCAAGCTCATGGCTCTCTTCCAAGCTTTTCCCAAGCTCCATGGTTGCTTGAAAATATAGAAAACAACCCATGAGACCAAGATAACCCTTACCAAAGTGGGTAGGCTGAATATCAAGCTTGATCCTTGAAGTATCCAAGCAATAGATCTAGTTTGCTTCGAATTGCTTCCTTTTACCTTTAATTTCAATTAATTGCAAGTTTGAAGGTATGGTGGCTATGGAGGTAGTGTGGCTGTATTCTTGGGCTAGAGGAGGCCAAAAATGGGAGAAAGATAAGTGAGTTGGCCACTTAAATAGGCTTAAATGAGATTAAGTGCACAAAACATACTTAATATGCTTAACTTTGCTTTATGTCCTTTTCCTTGCCCATAAGCATGGTTTCTTTGTCTTAAACTTTTTGGTCCAAATTTTGCCCACATTTTTGACCAATTTCCAAGCCATAGCCGCCCTTCCCTAGGTGGGAAAACTCCAAATTGGTCCATTTGACTTAAGTCATGGACATACACATCTTAAGGCCTACATTAGAACACTTAGGTCCTTTATTCCATTTTTGTGTTTTCTTTGTCCTTAGTTGTCATGCATAAGCCCATTGTAAGTTTGAAGGTATGGTGGCTATGGAGGAAGTGTGGCTGTATTCTTGGGCTAGAGGAAGCCAAAAATGGGAAAGAAATAAATGAGTGGGCCACTTAAATGGGCTTAAATGAGATTAAGTGCACAAAACACACCTAACATGCTTAACTTTGCTTTTTTTCCTTTTCCTTGACCATAAGCATGGTTTTTGGTGCACATTTTGCCCACTTTTTTGACCAATTTCCAAGCCATAGCAGCCCCTCCCTAGGTGGGAAAACTCCAAATTGGTCCATTTGACTTAAGTCAAAGACATACACATCTTAAGGCGTACATTAGAACACTTAGGTCCTTTATGCCATTTTTGTGTTTTCTTTGTCCTTAGGTGTCATGCATAAGCCCATTGCAAGTTTGAAGGTATGGTGGCTACGGAGGAAGTGTGGCTATATTCTTGGGCTAGAAAAAGCCAAAAATGGGAGAGAGATAAATGAGTTGGCCACTTAAACGGGCTTAAATGAGATTAAGTGCACAAAACACACCTAACATGCTTAACTTTGCTTTATGTCCTTTTCCTTTCCCATAAGCATGGTTTCCTTATCTTAAAATTTTTGGTCCACATTTTGCCCACATTTTTTACCAATTTCCAAGCCATAGCCGCCCCTCCTTGGGTGGGAAAACTCCAAATTGGTCCATTTCACTTAAGTTAAAGACATACACATCTTAAGGCATACATTAGAACACTTAGGTCCTTTATGCCTTTTTTGTGTATTCCTTGTCCTTAGTTGTCATGCATAAGCAATTTGGTCCCCCAATAGCACTTTTAAATCATTCATGCCCTTCCCATAACTCTCCAAAGCTCTTTCTTGAGAGTTTGCAATTAAGTACCCAAATTTTCAAAACCCTACAAAAATGTCCATAGGTTGCTTGACAAACAAACAATCGTAAGGCATTTCTTAGGGGCCAGGTAACCAACTTGGAACACTTTTAAGAAGGTGTTCATTATACCTTTTACCCCCATAGTTCAATCACTATGAAGAGAATTACACAATATAACGGTTTTTTACCATTATGCCTCACTTTGTAATTCTCCCATTTTTGTTATGTGGTAACAATCTGAACCTTTTGCCACATCCATCCGAAGATAGTAGATGATGATGATGATGATAATGATGATGATGATGAGGATGCTAGAGAGCTCGAATATGCGAAGGAGTAGTCAGGTGTTTTTTTGTACTATTCTTACTCTAGCTTAAAGAAATGGCTTTTATTCTAAAATTTTGGCTAAGTCCACAAGAAGCATTAATACTTCAATTTGTTTTAGCTACCTTTGGCATTTTCACTACCTTTGGCAGTATCATTCACCATCTCCGTTACTATTTCTATCTTTGCAAATCACCTTCAATTTAGAATGTAATTTTCCACATGTTCGGCGAAGGAAATAGCATTTCCACCTTTTTCAGTTATCTTTGTTTACCTAGATAGCTAATTCACCATCGTCAAAGAGACTTTATTTTTTTTAGTTGTTTAGTCAACTTGTTCACCCTCATAGGTGAAATCACCGTCTTCGGCAGATGTTGAGTTTGGCTTGTTTGGTAGTCTGTATCGCGCTTGGTAAAAAAGTTATAAGAAACAACATTTTACAATCTTCGGTCAACGCGAATTATGGCATCTTCGGTGATGTGTATCACTTTTAGGAAAATGTTATCAAGAACAACATTTAACCATCTTCAGTCAATCCTAAGGAATAAAAAAATTATCCAAGTGCTGGATAATTTTTGGCATTCTTACAGTGTTTTTAGAAAACTTGTATTTGCAAAAAACACTTGTATAGCTTTAGAAGGTTTCCCAATAAGTACATTGTCTCTTTGAGAATGTCTAAGTCCTTAGAAAACTACTAAGTGTAGAATTTTTTCAAAGAATCTAACTGCCATGTGTTTTTCAATGCCTCTTATTCGGCATTTTTTAATTTGTAGACTCTAGGGTGAACTTCATCTTTGACCAAATAAGGTCCCTCCCAAATTTCCTGGAGTGCACAATAAGATGGTTTTCAGGCTTTTAGCTCTACCTTTCAGAAAACCAGGTCTCTTATCTTGATTTCTTCGAGTTTGACCTTTAAGTTCACTGCGATCACTACTCTTTACTGGAAAGCCTTTCTTTTAAGTTTGGCCATCTCCCTATATTCATCAACCATGTCAAGTCTGGCTCTTAAGTTGAGGCTGTTTCCTTCTTTCATTGAATACTTTTATTCTTATGGAAGATTTTTATAACTTTGATAGGGATAAGAGGCTCAATTTTGAACATAAGTCAAAAAGGTGTTTCCCCGGTAGCTCTCCTAAGGGATGTTTGATAGCTTGATAGTACGATCAGATGTTCACCATGCCACTTCCCCTTAGCCTCATTCAGCCTCCTCTTTAGGCCATCCTTTAGTGTTTTGTTGGAAAATTCAACTTGTCCATCACTCAGAGGGTGAGCCACCGACGCGAAATGCAATTTTACCCCAAGGTTGGTGGCAAATTCGTGGAACCCTTTATCGATAAATAGGGAACCATTGTTTGCTACTATCACCCTTGAGGAACCGAATGTGCATATGATGTTCTTCCAGATGATCTTCTAAATGTCTTTGCCTGAAATTGTTGCCAAGGGTTTTGCCTCAATCAACTTTGTAAAGTAGTCCACTATAACAACGCAGTACCTAACACCACCTGGAACCGTGGGGAGGGGACCAATAGGGTCCATTCCCCATACGGAAAAGGAGCAATGGTAGTTTGTTAAAGTTATTGCTTCTAAAGGTGGTATTTGGATGGGCATACGTCATTGACACTTTACCCATTGTTTGGCAAATTGTCAAGCACCTTTTCTTTTTGTGGGCCAAAAATATCCTTATTAAAGTAGTATTCTGGCAAGGGCATCTCTTCGAATGTGAGGTCCACATATTCCTTCATGAACTTCTTTCAAGATTGCTTTGGCATCCTTTCACTAACACACCTTTGTGGGGAATTTGAGTATCCTTGTCAGTATAACTTCCTCATCATGAAGTATCTTCCTGACCAACTTCGTACCTTTGCAGCTTCCCGAGGGTCTTTGGGTAAGGAGGAAGTTGTCAAGTAATCCCTTATAGGGTCTTTCCACCCCTTCTCCGAGGTCATGAGTGGCACTTAGAGAATCAAGTGCTTCGCTAGACTATTTTGACTTAGCCAATATATCTGCTTCCATGTTTTCTTTCTGTGCTACTTTTTCTATCTGTACTTTGTCAAATTCCTAGATCAAATATTTGACAAGGTTGTGATATTTTTCCAATTTTAGGTCCTAGGCATTCTATTACCATGTCAGCTATCAAACGACTAGCTAGGAGTCACTATAAGCCTTTATATTTTTTACACCAAGTATTTTAGCCAATCATAGGCCTGCTATGAGAGCTTTCTATTTGGCGATGTTATTGGTGACATGGAATCGAAACTTGATGGCTTTTGATGCTTCCACACCTTCGAGCCCTTGCAGTATTATACTAGAACCTTGGTGCTCCAAGGCCCTGACACCTTTGTGCTCCGAGCTCAAAGCACCATCTATGAAAAGCATCCATTCAGGGTTCTAATTACCAAGGTTCCCCTAACCCATCCTCAGTTTTCGGTAGTTCTGCTATGAAGTTTGCTAAAGCCTGAGCATTTATCACTTTCCTTGGTTCATATGTAATGTCATGCTCACTGAGCTCAATGCACCACTTTGATAAATGGCCTGAATAGCCCACCTTCTACATGATATCCTAAATAGGTAGGTTACTTCGAACTGTAATGGAGTGTCCTTAGAAGTACTGTCGAAGTCTTCTACTTGCCATGAATAAGGAGTATATCACTTTTTGCAATGTTTGATACCTAACTTCCGCACCGTGGAAAGACTTACTAACATAATATATCAGCCACTATTTTCCTCCTTCCTCCCTAACAAGCACCAAACTTATGGCTTTTTAAGTAACAACGAGGTAGAGGATGAGGGATTCTCCACCCCTGGGTTGCCGAAGTGTTGGTAGGTGGGATAGGCAATTCTTAAGTTCATCCTATGCTTTTTGACAGTCTTCAGTCCATGGGTATTCTTCTGTGCTAGGCTTAACTTCATTTTTGGCTGCTTTGGTGAGCACCTTGAAGAAGGGCCGGCACCGATCCCCATATCTAGAAATAAATGTGCTAAGTGTTGTTATTCTTTTAGTAAGTCTTTGTATGTCCTTGATGGTTGTGGAAGTTGAGAATTCTAGTAAGTTCTTAACTTTTTCTAGATTGGCATCTATGCCTCTCTCGGACACCATAAAGCTAAGGAATTTCTCAACTGTTACCCTGAATATGCACTTTTTGGGGTTGAGATGGATTTTGAATGTCGAAAGTTGTTGGAGAGTTTCTCGTAATTTTGTGATTTGGTCATTGGGCACTTTGCTTTTAACTATCATATCATCAGCAAACACCTCCATATTTCTCCCGATCTAGGAGTTGAACACCTTGTTCATCAGCCTTTGATATATGGCTCATACGGCCTTCAGACAAATGGGCATTCCAACGTAACAATATGTCCCAACATTGGTTATGAATGCAATTTTTTCCTCATCTTCGAGGTTCACCCAAATTTGGTGATATCGACTAAATGCATCGAGGAAACTCAATAGCCCATATTTTGCAGTGGAGTCTATCAAATGGTCTATTGAAGGTAAAGGATATGAGTGCTTGAGACAAGCATCATTGATGTTTCAAAACTTGATGCACATTCAGAGCTTATCACTCTATTCCTTGGTAGTAATGACGATGTTGCTGAGCCAATTAGGCTATTTGAGTTCCCTTATTATACCAGCTTCAATTAGTCATTGAATTTCTTCTTTGACAAAGTTGTTCTTATGCACTGAAATACTGTGCTTTTTTTATTGAATAGGCCTTACCTCGGGACGTACTGAAAGACTATGCTAGATTATTTCTAGATTTATTTCAAGCATATCCTTCAGGGAGTAAGCAAATAAATATTTGTTCATTGATAAAAGGGATATAAGTCTTTCTTTTTCAGCTTCGGCTAGTTTTTTCCCAATTCGGGTACTTCGGCCAGGGACTAGCGCTACGTGCTCAGTTTCTATTTTCTCAATATCATCCTTCTCCTTTTCTATAACATCTTTGGCAACTGTGCCCTCCTGCCTCAAAGTCTACATGTGAACTCATGGTTCTGCCTTGGTTTGACAAACACTTTCCTAACCTTAGCTTTATCGAAACATACCTCGGTTCAGAGGTGAAGGCTGCCCTATGTTTGCCTGTTGAGGTTGGTGTTATGTGATGACTGAACAATTGTGATGATAAGCCTTGTCAACATAGAAGCAAAGTGTTCTTCTTTCACCTTGACGGAGATTCCCTTTAGCATTGGCAGTAGGTCAATCCATCCTAGCACTGGGAGTTCTGAGGGATGAACCCCGAATGTATGTTACCACCTCACAAAATGGGAGAATTACAAATGTGTCATAATGGCTAAAACCATTATATTGTGTAATTCTCACCATAGTGATTAAAGTGTGGGGGGTAAAAGGCATGATCAACACCTCCTTAAAAGTCTTCCAAGTTGGTAACTTGGATCCCAAGAAAAGCCTAAAGGATTTCTTGTTTTTCAAGCAACCTATGGCCTTTTTTGTAAGGTTTTGGAAATTCGGGGACTCAATTGCAAAACTCTCAAGAAAGAGACTTGGAGAGTTATGGGAAGGATATAAATGGTATGAAAGTGCTATTGGAGGACCAAATAACTCATGGAAGACAAGTTTGGACAAAGGAAACACTAAAGGCAATAAGGACCTAAATGTCCTACTGTAAACATTAAGGTGTTCAAGCTTTTGACTTAAGTCTAAGGGTGGGGTTGTGGGGTTATCCCACCATGGGGGAGGCAGCCAAGACTTGATAATTAGTAAAAAATGCTGGGCACATGTGTACCAAGGAGTTTAAGACAAATAAACCATAATTAGCGAGAAAGAAAATGACATAAATCAAGGTTAAGCTTGTTAAGTGTGTTTTCTGCCCTTAAGCTCATTTAAGGCCATTTAAGTGGCCAAATCACTTATCACACTCTCATTTTCGTCCTCCCCCAGCCCAATAACACAGCCATACTTCCTCCATAGCCACTACACCTTCAAACTTGCAATTGATTGAAATTGAAAGCAAAAGGAAGCAATTGGAAGCAAACTAGAGCTATTTCTTGGATACTTCAAGGGTCAAGCTTGATTTTTGACCTACCCACCTTGGTAAGGGTTCTCTTGCTCTCATGGGTTGTTTTCTGTATTTTCATGCAACCATGCGCTAAGCTTGGAAGAGATCCATGAGCTTGATGAACCAAGCTTAGTGAGGGGAGTGCACTTATTGAAGGTTTGGTGACCTAGTGTGAAGTGCACAAAGATGGCAGTAAACTGAGGGTTTCTAGAGCCCAAAGTTAGTACTAACTACTGTTAGAAATCCTCCTAAGACAAATAATTAGCTTGAGGAGGGCTGCCATAGTGATTTATTTAAGTTTATTGCATGTTTTATGGACTAATCTATGGTTGTTGTTGCTGCTGCATTTCATGTGTTTGTTGGTTGTGAATGGCTGCTGCATTTGGTTGCTATATCTTCTATATATGCGTTGTGGTTTTTGTGTTTTAATGTCTTTGGATGCAGGTTTTAATGATGGTTACATTGCCTATTCAATCCAAGTGCTAACCTTACTAAGTTTCTCAATGAAACTTACTCCCCTCAATTCTGTCATTTCAGGTCCAGCTGAAAAATTACCTCCAAACTAACCTTTGTGGTTTGATTTTTAATCTGAAATTTCAGGTACATGAACTTCCATATGTATAGTTATGATCTGGAAATTTTGGTGATTTTAGGTGCACATTTGGTATTTTTAAGGGTGGTACTTATTGTGTTGTGCAGCATCTGTCCAGCATCCTGTTTTTGGAGTCCATTGTGTCTCAAGACCTCCTGTAACCTAGGGTGCATATTTAGCTGACTTAAGACCATATTGTACTACATGTTTGTATTTAGATGTATTGTATGTAAAATGAGACAAGTATGTGAACATTTGAGAAATGTTTTGGCTACGTAAGTGATGTGGTGCAAACCTGCCTAAGTGTGAATGATGGGATGCTTACTTGTAAATTCTGTTTTGGCCACATAAAGTTGTTAAAATAAAGGGAATTTAATTCCTATGTGTAATGGACATATATGGGATAGCCTTGGGGGGCTTTCCTCTTCTGAATGAAGTGTTTGCATGGTTTGGAAAAATTGTATGGGAAAAATGGTCCAAAAGTTGCAAGAATTTTGACTCTCGACCTAAAATTTAATATCTCCTTGTGTAGAATGAATCTTGGTATGAAATTTTGACCACACCTAGAGGACATACATAGGGTTAATTGGGATTTGAAATTTCTGGATTTAGAGCCCTGTAGCCAATGATATGACATTGTAAAGTTGGCTGAGTTACTGTTTATTTGGTCAGAATTTTGTAACCAACTTCAAAATTCCAAAACTTGGTCCATGGGTGGGCTATTGATGGAAAAAAAAATTCCTTGGTATAATGGAGAAAATAAAAAAGGGGGTATGAGGCTAAAATGATACAGTTTATTAGTGGAATTTACAGGTGCAGTAGCTGGTCACTAGAACTTAACAAGATTGCCTAATGTGTGGAAGCCAAAACTAACACTTGTGCTAGTGTTTCCTTCTTAGCTACCATAGTGTGCATTAATTTAAATGTATGTTATGGATAGACCAATATGCATGTATTTACATAGTGCTCAAGAGGTTCACTTTAGTATGTACACTAGGGGTGTTGTTCTAATGACCTACAGGACACACCAAACCTAGGAGTTTAAATGCACAGTTTTGGCACCATAACTAGACTACCTTGGAGTGGGTAACAATGCAGGTGAAGTCATGGGCCTAAACTCACCCTTGGAAATACCAAAGCTTGGCAATAGGTAGGCAAACAGGGAGTCAGCATTCGATACATCGTCAATGAGCACACTCTTGACATCCCAATTTCTGATCCTAGACATGATCAGGAGAGGATCATCATGGCGGAACTTCACAACTGACCCATCATTTTGGTTGAGTTTGTTCACTTGGTTGTCAAACTTCATTATTGCAATCTCTCTCACCTTCCTTTTTCTTTCAGTCAAGGGTAATCCGGTGGTTATCATTTCGATCACCCTGTTGAGGGCAGGGGGTGCTTCCTCAAACTTCGATTAGTTCATCTTCTATCAGAATCATACTCCTTATTGATAGCCAAAAGGCTATCACCCTTAAAGAACTCCCAATTGGCTTGTTGAGCACTACCCTCAGTGAGTATGTGCAACCAACTTCAGAAAAGGGGTACCCTCACTGTCCTCGGAGGGAACACTACCTAATAGCTTAAGGGCAATGGCCCTTGAGATCTCCTGATTACATAGCTAGATACCACCCTCAGTGAGAGCCTAGCGTTGGCCTCGGGGAAGACTCATATACCACCTTCAGCAAGGTAACATAACCAACTTTGGGAAAAGGTGTCTTTTACCACGCTTGGATCTACAAGCCTACCTACCTTGGGAATGTTGATCCACCATCCTTGACAGAGGAAAATGTCTCCTAAAGGTGACCCACCCTGCCGAAGGGCCTTCCCTAATAGCCCTCAAGGAAAATCTCTGCCCGAAGGGGTCTTATGCCCCAAAGGGGCCTCACGGAGATACAACAAAAACGGTTAAGGAGCCTCTAACAAAGAGACCTTTGGCTGTAACAGCCTATGGCTAGCCGGAGATACCTATCTCTGAAGGTACGGATCAAATCTGACTTAACACGTGTCACAATCTGAAAAGACTGTGTCAAATGGCCTCCTCGCACCACCCTCCTATAAATACTTAGGAAGGACCTTGGTAACAACAGGACATAGAGCCCTCGCTGTTTTCCCACTCTCTGTTCCTTACTACTGCTACTATCAGAAATACTGACTTGGGCATTGGAGGCTCCTCCCTCGGAAACACACTCCGAGGAGCTCATTACCCTTGCTCTTCTGAGTGTTTTAGGCACCTTCATATCGGAAGTCTCTCCTCTAGGCCAACATGTCATACAATGAGGTTGCCGGCGGGATCACTTATCTTTTCCTTTTCCCTCAACATCTTTTTTTTCCTGAGACTTGGGCAGTGGTAACTACAAGTAGAACCAAAGTTGTCCTTGTTCAATGAAAGACTAGATGTAGTTCCTCTGTTTGAAGCAATCCTCAATATCGTCCCCATGATCCTGTTGAAATTGGCAGTATTTCTTAATGCTCTTCTGGTTGTCAGAGGTCATGGACTCTGGAAATTGAATTGACACTCCCTACCTTTCCAAGGCCATCAGCATATTACTCCTTGTAGTATTTACGGGGAGAACGTCATTGGCCATTTCCCCCTAGCTTTCTAAGGTCTGCCTTCTCCCTTGGCATGATACCAAGGTTGGTGACTTTAACCTTCAGAGTGATGATGTTCAAACTCTGGCATTCCTATTCTCAGTTCCTTGGCTGTCATGTGTTATTCTACTCTTTAGTAGAATTCATTGAGGGCGTTTGGGCAATTTGTGGAGAGCTAATAGAAGAGTTATGAATGCCTCCTTTGGCCTCTGATCATTGCAAGGATCTACATTTTGAGGCAGAAGTCCAAAATGCTGAGTGCCTCCCTACTGAACCTCTTGACATTGTCCTGAATAGTCTCCCTATTCTTTCAGGCTATGTCAAACATCTTCACTCGCATCTTCACAATTGCTCTACTGTCGATGAAATACTGTGTGAACACTGTAGATAGCTCAAGGAACCCTGCAATTGTTTAAGGCACTAAAGAGTTATACCATGCCATGGCTAGTCCTGGAAGTGTTACTTCGAAACACTTGTAGAAGGTGGCATCATCAGCTCTGTGGAGCACCATACTCCTCTTATACTTAGTCAGGTGAGCTTAGGGGTCACTTCAGCCCGTCATAGGCATCCAGTTAAGGTACCCAAAAGTCAGTAAGCAATGGCAGTTTCTCTATTGTTTGAACGAATGGAGACTCATCTCCGATGAAGGTATTGGAAAACCCCAACCAACTGGGTTTTCAGGAGACCTGTTTCTCCACTTTATCCAGCCTTTCTAAGATCCTCTCCATCAAGACCATGGTTGTATGTTCTCCCCATTGCCAGGAATGATGTGGCAGGGGGGAGTGACGCCTTCTCTTGGGCAAGTAACTTCAGCAGTGAGGGGATGGGGGCCTTTCATGGTGAGATGAACTCTGCCACAAGGAAGTCCTTGATTCCATTGATCTGCACCTTGTCATGTAACGCCCGTGAGATGATGAGTTATCCATTGAAGACTTATCATGGAGGAGCCTATTGGAGAACTCTTATGAGATGACCGATGATCCTTCTCCAAGTGAATCTCTAGAGAATGGGTCCTTGCATGGGAACATGCCTACGACCAACTTTGGTCAAGTTGCTATTTCATTTTGTCCAATATGGAGCACTGAAAATCAAGCAGGAAACCCATAATGTCCGTGAGAGGACGTTCGTCCAACGGCAGGGAAGGCTCTAGGGTGTTAGTCGTTTGCCACTGGAGGCTTAGGCATAGACTGGGACTTCAGAATACCCATGTCCCTAGAATGCTGAGTCTCTACGATGGTGACGTGGTAGTGATTTCCTACAAACAGCGCTAAACGATGCTCGAGGACATCCTGGATTTAAGACATCCTGGACCTCTGGAAGTGGTTCACCTGAACGAAGTTTGCAATACTTGAAGAATGTGGGTTAAAGGGCCGCATAGTGTTTTTCTAGTGAAGGACCTTGAACACCCAAGTTAGTATATGAAAGAGAAGTTGTTGAGGGTAGAAAGCAGGAGAAGGCAGTCTCTGATATATACTTTTACCTTGGAGCCTAACAAATAATTATTCGAGGCTCTACAAAGAAGGTCATTTTTCCTAGTCAAGTAGATTAGGAATGGTTAGCTAGGTTTGCTCACATTCAATTCATACCTCAAGGAGAGGTGTGCTTACCTGTTCATGGGCGGTTATGCCCAAGCAGGAAGCTAAGAGCTTGTGGAGGTTCGTTGTCAGTGGTCCTATTAGTCGTATGTTTGTCTTTTTTTCCTTAAAACTCTTAGGGGACTTGAGGATCTCTTCAGGAGTAGAATATTCTCTAAAGGTGGTTGGGGGGAAGCCTATCAGAGGTATAAACCACGTTCAAGAGAGATCTTTCCCACCAAGTGTGGTAGACTTCCATTTGTAAGGTTGGTTAAGCTAATACTTGAGGCTAGTTATTCACTTTTTCCAACGTTGGTTTGGTCTACCATCCCTTGGGGCTAGCTTGCATTTCTTCCCAAATCTTACAACTTCTTTCATGGGTGATACCTTCAACCACACCCAGTCACCTTCTTAGAACTCCAAGTCCCTTTTCTTCCTTAAATTTACATATGATTCTAGGTGGTCATTTGCAACTTTGATCCTTTCATGGACTAATTTGATTTTTTTAGTGGTATCCCTTACTAGTTCTACCCAAATTCTAGCTTATCTCCTAGCCATACCAGTAATGGGGGTTATACATCTCCTCTGATACAATGCCCCAAAAAGGGCCATGCCTATAACCTAGTAATGATTATTGTTGTAGGCAAACAATATTAAGGGTAAATGCTGATCCTATTTGTCATGCCTATGACTGGTATAGGCCCTAAGCTATAATAGGATGTACTACAAGGTACACTATGTGGACACCTGACTAATACAATTCACAAGTATGAAATTAAGGGCTGTGCAGTGAAAGTGCTCAATCAGAATGCTCTAAAGACACTCTGTTTGAACTCCAAGTGCATCTGATAAAAAGAATTTAAAGAATAGGCCATATGAAGCTATGTTAAAGTGCTAGGGTACATTGTGATAATGGGACTCAATTTGATGAGTAAATTTCATGAGAGACCAAGAAGCAGGTGATAAGGACTAAGACATAAAAAAGGGGCATACGCTACTATTCTCCTACGTGAGCTCAGGGGCTCTGATGCCATAAACACCCAAGGATAGTGTATAAATACAATCCCTATAGTAGAGATACCAATTTGGGCAACTATACACATAAAATAAATGTGTTGACCCCATTGAAAATGGCAAAGACACACTAGAGTGCACTAGACCACTCTTAAGTGCATCATTATGTGCCATTGTATGCTTATGGCGGCTTTCAGGCCTATGGCCTTGAAGGGTGTTCCATGGGAATGATATTTATCATTAAAGTGGTAATGTAGGCTACAATGTGTACTAATAAAAGGTGGAAAACAAGAAAGGAACAAGAAGGTACCTAGAGAGACACTAAAGTACTATTAGGTGCACTCTAAAGTGCACTTATCTTCAAGACAAAGTTCAGGTACTTAATTGGCCAAATTAATTATCAAAGTGGGTGCTCAATATGCACCACTTAAGGAGGTAAACAGGTCAAAATAAAGTCCAAGAGGACTTAAGCTACTTGGAGGAATGTTGGACCAAAAAAACTTAAGTCATTGGTCATGGCAGCCACACTTTTGGCTAGGTTTGGTTTCATAGTCCTCAATGGCTCTTCCAAGTACATTCTAGGCTATTTATTAGAAGCTTTCTAAGCTCATTTTTCCTAGCTAAGTACTTACCATTCACCAAAAGAAATACCAAAATAAGGAAAGGAAATAAGCTAGTCAAAAGACTATGGTGGAGCTTGGTTCATCTTTTTGCCCATCGTTTGATTTTTGGCCTCTAAGACCAATTTGTGGTAGGTTCTAGGCTCTTTCTTGGTAGCGTTATGAGTTCATTAAGTCAAGTAAGAGACTTGAAAAGAACCAAGTCAAAAATTAAACAAAAAGGAAGCAAAACTAATTAAATGACTTAGTTATCGAGTCATTTGGCCACCGTTTATTCCTAGTCATTATGCACAAGTTTCCAAGTTTTTTTCAATCTACTTCCTATTTAATTTACTACTCAAGACGATGGGCTAGGACTTACCAAAGACCATCATAAGAAAATGAAAGAAAGAAGAGCAAATTGAAACCAAAAACCAAAACACAAAACGAAGACAACTGGGTGAAATCAAGCTATGTTGGTGTATCAAAGTTCATGTTCCTCATGAGCTATTTTTGTCTTCCTTTATTTTTGAAATATTACCACCATCCACCTAGCCATGCCATTCCCTATGTATCCTTAAGTTGCAGAGAAGAAAAGTTGTGGAGAAGAAGGATTAAAAAGTGTATCCGAGACAACATCAAGCAAGCCTAGCACTTGGTGTCACTTATGTTGCTACCTATGTTTATGGGCGTGTGACAAAGATTCATTACTACTTTTGAGCATATGTGAGGACCCAATATGAAGCTTCTTCTGATATATTTTGAAGGGGGAAGGCTGCCCTAGGTGATGTCCTAAGCTAGAGGAACTTAGAGGCTATGTTAATGGGCTATGTGTACTTAAAGCACTATGGTAAGCTATCTAGTTTGCTTAAGGAAAGCATACATTTTTTTCTCAAGTGATCACATGAAAAAACTACCAAAGAATCATGCTTGCTATGTTTATGGAAACTCAGTGTTGTGGTGTGTGTGTTTGTGTGCTTCTCTGATTCCATGTGTGTGCTAACCCCTTATAATTTATATATGTATTATATAGTATGCTATACTTGTTGTTCTTCGTGTCTGTTATGGTTTTGGATGCCAATTACCAAAGAAGTTTGGAGGTTTGATGTATATCAATGATTTAAACATTGAATAAGGTACTAGGTGTTGTTTGGGTTCTTCATTGAGTACCTATGTATTCATGCCCTCTTTTGCCCATTCAGGTAAAGAAGTGGGTGATTGACATGCTTAGGAACCTCTATAGGAGGTCTATGTATGGAGAGGTAAAACTCTCTATGTTATGACTTATGAAAAATGAAGCATGAAAAGTTGAAAAGTTCACTAATTTAAATTGATGATTGTGTTTCTATATTGTGGTTGTAGGCTCCGATGGTTGTAGTGGGAATAGCTATTTTTGGATCAAACTTGGTATGGACCAAAATCGGGAGGATTATGTGTTACCACCTTCACAAAATAGAAAAGTTATAGCATGATGACCTAAACTTGTATGCTTTAATTTTCACCATAGTGTATGAATTTTGAGGTGTAAAGTATTCAATATACACTCCCCTAAGTGGCACAAACAATGAAAATTTGGTCCTTAAGAAAGCATTGGCATATTGCCTAATTTTCAAGTAACCTATGCACTAAATTGTAAGGTTACAAAAGTTGGGTATTCAATTGTACAAGTTTTGAAAGATGGCTATGGAAAGGACATGGATGGAATTGTGAGGAAAAGACATGGATGGAATTATGAAGAAAGGACATGGATGGAATTAAGGATATTGTTAGGGACCAAAGTGCTCAAGGAGGCAAAGTTAGTCATTTAATGGTTAAGGACATTTAAGAGCTTTAGTGTCCCAAACTTTTCTAAAGGTGAAAATGACCCTTGACCAACGTTAAAATAGGTCAAAAACTATCAATTTCCTGTCTCAAATAGTTGGTTAAAACATTGTCCAAGTGTGGCCAAAAGGTATGCAAAATTTGCAAACATTCCATTACTAAAGAGCAAGAAAGAAATAAAGCTAGAAAAAAAATCATTTTCTCACAATTTTCTTCCAAAAATTTGACCTGCACTTGCTAGGGTTCTTCCTTGAACTCGTCCATATCCTTCCATAGCCACCTTACTACAAACAATCAAGAGAAGGCAAAGGAAGACAACCAAAGCATCAAGGAAGACCATAAACCCTAGTTTTCGGGTTTATCGAAGGTTTATTGGATTTCCAACAAAAGGTAAGGAGTTCTCTTGCTTTCATGGGATGTTTATTGTATTTCTAAGCATCCATGGAGCTAGGGCTAAGCTTGGAAGAGAGCCATGAGCTTGATGAACCAAGCTTAGTAAGGGGAGTGCACTTAGTGAAGGTTTTGTGACCTAGTGTGAAGTGCACAGTGATTGTAGCAAATTTAAGAGTTTCCAGAGCCCAAGGTTAGTACTAACTTGTGTTAAAACTCTCCGAAGGCCAAGCTTATGCTTGAGGAGTGCTGGCATAGTGATCTACTAATATTTATTACATGTTTTATGAACTAACCAATTTGTGTTTTTGATAAAGGTTACATTACCTTAGTGTTAAAGTGTTCTCCTTACTAAGTTTCTCCATCAAACTTACCTTCCCTCAAATTTGCCCATTTCAGGTCCAGCAGAAAGATTACATTCAAACTGACCATTGTCATTTGAGCTTTGATTTGAAATTTTAGGTACATGAACTCCCATGTGTCTATTTATGATCTAGAAAGTTTGGTGATTTTAGGAGCACATTTGGTATTTTTAGTGATCGTGCTTATTGTGTTACATAGCAGCTGTCCAACATCCTATTTTGGAGTGCATTGTGTCTCAAGCATCCCCTGTGACTTGATCTCCTGTGACTTTAGCTGAGTTAAGTCCATGATGTAGTGCTTGGATGCATGTACATGTAAGGCATGCAAAGTTAGAACAAGTATGTGAACATTTGAGGATGGTTTTGCTATGTATGTGAAGGTGGTGCATGAGCTGTCTAAGTGTGAATGATGGGCTGATTATTTGTAAATTCTATTTTGCCCATGTAAAGTTGATATATACAAGAGCATGTAAATCCTATGTGTATTGGAAGGTATGGGGTAGCCTTGGAGGGCTTACCCCTTGTGAATCAAGTATTTGCACACTTATGAAATTTTGTATGGGCATAATGGTCATAAAGTGGATAGAATTTTCACCCTGCACTCAAAGTTCTATAACTCCCTACGTAGGGTGAATCTTGGTATGAAATTTTGACCATGCCTAGAACACGTCTAGAGGTTTAACTGGGATTTCAAGCTCATGAATTTGGAGCCTTGAAGCCAATTTTTTGTTGTTGTAAATTTGGCTAATTTACTGTTCATTTGGTCAGAATGTTGTAACCAGCTTAAAAAATCCATAACTTGGTCCATAGGCGAGTAATTGACATAAAACCAAATTCCTTGGTTTGGTCTAAGTTTCTACTTGATAATGGAGGAAAGAAAACAGGGAGCACATTGCTATATTAATACAATTTTTTTAGAGAAGTCAGGTGTATTGGATGGAAACAAGAACTTAACAAGATTGCCTAATGTATGGTAGCCAATATTAAGGCTTGTGCTAGTGTTTTTCTTCATTGCTACTATGATGTGCATAAAATGCGAATATGTGTGTAATGGTTGGACCAATATGCATGTATTCACATAGTGCTGAAGAGGCTTACTTGGGTATGCACATTAAGGGTATTGTTCTGATGGCCTATAGAACACAACAATCCTGGGATTTTAAATGCACAATTCTAGCACCATAACTGCACTACCCTAGAATGGGTAATAGTTGTTGGTATTAGAGCATGGTTTGTACATGTGCTTAGCATATATTTGCATTATGCACACTAGCTACATACATGAACTTAGTTTGGTCAGCTGCTAGTGTCAAGTACCATTAAAATACCTACGATCTTTATATGTGCTCTATGATGAATCATGAACACAGAAAGTAATTATGGTTGCCACAAAGAGAAGGGAACCACCTTGAAGGCCTCACTGAACATAGGCAACAAAGAAATGGACAGGAAGAGGAGAATCAGGGCAAACAGGGGGAACCAAACCCTGAAGTGCCACAGATTTGGTTGAAGCTTTAGAGGAACTTAGCTCTAATCACTGAAAACTTAGTAAGGCTGATACAAGAACAACGACAAAGAGAACTAGTTCAAAATGTGCAGTAGCAAGTAGAAGATGAGACTAGGAACACATCTGAATATGTACATTCTAGAAAATTAGAAGATACAAATGATAAAACTATTGAGGTGGAAGATGAGGATAGGAGAAGTTAAAGAAAATGAAGAGTGAGATCTGTGGTTGGCCAAGTGTCCAGGGCTAATCCCTCAGTCTATGACCATTCCTCCACAAGGAATGAGATTGAGGAAGGCCATGAGAGAAGAGGCAAGATAAGGCATAGAGATCATGGAGAGCATCAACATGCTGAAGGTTCTCACAAATCCAGGAGACAGAGAGTAGAGGATCTAGAAGGCCCAGATGAGGTCAGACTGTTGAGAGGCTCCAAAGACTAAGACCTCCACAGTTTGATGGAAGAGCAGGACTAGAAAGAGCTGAAGAGTGGTTAATCTTCATAGAAAAGATGTTTGAGAGGATGGCACTCAGCTCCACCAAGAAAGTGCCACTGGTTACCTATAATTTAGTAGGCAGTGCGGAGATGTGGTGGTGGAGCACCAGAGATGGATATGCTGTCTAGATGGGCAAAAGGCCAGGAGGAGATATAGAGATGAGCTGCCCAGAGTTCACTAAACTTTTTTAGGACCAGTATCTCAATGATGCGATCAAGGACTTGAAGTAAGCTGAATTTCATACTCTAAGGCAAGACAACCTGAGCATCTTAGAGTATGAGCACAAATTCAATCAGTTGGTGAGGTAAGCTCCTCATTATTAGGGACTGGAAGAGTTGAAGGCTAGAACATTTGCCAGAGGCATAAGATCAGACATCAAAGGGGCTATGAGCCAATTTGGAGCATTGAAATTGTTACCCACTCTGGGGTGGTCCAGTTATTGTGCCAAAATTGTGCAATTAAAACACCCACGATTAGTATGTTCTGTAGGCCATCAGAAGAATACCTTTTCTATGCATACCCATGTGGCCCTCTTGGGCACTATGTAAATGCATGCATATTGGTCCAACCATTACACATATATTCATGTTTTATGTACACCATGGCAACAAGGAAGGAAAACACTAGCACACGTCTTATTCTTGGCTAACACAGATTAGGAAATCTTATTAAGTGCAAGTGACCATCCACTACACCTACAACTTCTTCAAACAATTGTATTAATATAGCCTTGTAAAGCCCTTTTTTTTTTTTGCTTCATTGTCAATTAGAGAATTTAAGAAAAATAAGGAAATTTTTTTTTTTACCTCAACAGCCCACCTATGGGCCAAGTTATGGATTTTTGAAGTTGATTACATAATTTTGATCAAATAAATAGTAACTTAGCCAAATTCGCAACATTATATCATTGGTTATAGGGCTCCAAATTTAGAAATTCTAAATCCTAGCTCAACCCCTAGATGTGCTCTAGGTGTGGTCAGAATTTCATACCAAGATTCATTCTACACAGGGAGATATAGTACTTTGAGTGCATAGTTAAAATTTCAGTCACTTTACGACCATTTTGCCTATTCAAAATTTCATAAGTGTGCAAACACTTCATTCACAAGGGTAAGCCCTCCAAGAATTTCTCATTCATGTACAATACACATAGGAATTACATGCTCTTGCATCTAGCAACTTTATGTGGCCAAAATAGAATTTACAAGTAAGCAGCCTCTTATTCACACTTAGGCAGCTTTGCACCACATCACAAACATAGCCAAAACATTACTCAAATGTTAACATACATGTCTCATTTTACATACACTACATGTACATGCATACATGCACTAAATAATGATATTAACCCAGCTAAATACACACCCTATGTTGTAGGAGTGCTTGAGACAAAATGGAATCCAGAAACAAAATGCTGGACAACTGCTGCATAACACAACAAGCACCATTGCTAAAAATACCAAACATGCTCCTAAAATCAAAAAAATTTCTAGATCACAACTAGATACATGGAATCCAAAATAACTAAAATTTCAAATCAAAACTCAAACTACAAATGTCAGTATAAATGTTATCTTTTTGCTGGACTTGAAATGGCAGAAGTGAAGGGAGTAAGTTTCAGTGTAAAATTCAGTAAGGGAGACACTTTGTTTCTTAGGCAAATATGGCTCTCATTAATAGCTACATTGAAAGACACTAAAAAAAAAACCACAATGCATATAAACAAGACATAGCAACCAAATGCAGTAGCCATTCACAACCAACAAACACATGACATGCGGCAGCAACATAGACCATAGGTTAGTCCATAAAACATGCAATAAACTTAAGCAAATCACTATGGAAGACCTCCTTAAGCTAATTATTGGTCTTAGAATGATTTTAACACTAGTTAGTACTAAATTTGGGCTCTAGAAAGCCTCACCTAACTGTCATCGCTGTGCACTTCACACTAGGTCACAAAACCTTCAATAAGTGCACTCTCTTCACTAAGCTTGGTCCACCAAGATCTTGGCTCACTTCCAAGCTTAGCCCTAGCTCCATCGATGCTTGAAAAAACATTAAACAATCCATGGGAGCAAGATAACCCTTACCAAGTTGAGTAGGTCAAATTTGAAGCTTGATCCTTGAAGTATTCAAGCAATAGCTCTAGTTTGCTTCCAATTGCTTCCTTTTGCCCTCAATTTCAATCTTAGAGGTATGGTGGCTATGGAGGAGCTATGGAAGAAGTTTGGGGGATGGTGGTGGCTGGTTGGGTCTAATATGAGAGAAGAAAAATTGAGTTTGGCTTTTTAAATTTGGTTTAGGACACTAAACATCCTTATTTGGCTTAATCATGCTTTATGTCATCTTCTTTGCCTAGAAGCATGATTTCTTTGTCCTAGACTTATTGGTCCACATTTTGCCCACCTTTTTTACTATTTATCAAGCCATAGCCACCTCCTTCATGGTCGGATAACCCTACAATTCCGTCTTTTGACTTAAGTCAAAAGCTTGAGTACTTTAAGGTTTACACTAAGACATTTAGGTCCTTAATGCCTTTAGTGTTTCCTTTTTCCAAACTTGTCTTGCATGAGCAATTTGGTCCTCCAACAGCACTTTCATACCATTCATATCCTTCCCATAGCTCTCCAAGGATCTTTCCTGAGAGTTTTCCAATTAAGTACCTGAATTTCCAAAACCTTACAAAAAGGTCAATAGGTTACTTGAAAAACAAGCAATCCTTTAGGCTTTTCTTGGGGGCCAAGTTACCAACTTAAAAAACTTTTAAGGAGGTGTTCATTATACCTTTTACCCTTCATATTTCAATCACTATGAAGAGAATTACACAATATAATGGTTTTTTGACCATTATGCCACACTTGTAATTCTCCCATTTTTGTGAGGTGGTAAAAATCCTCCCCCCCCCCCATAACAATTTTTGTCCTCCAAAATGGTTTTAACTTCAAGTATTCTGTCGGATACCTTTCCATATGGTCTTTCTCAGTTTTCCATGTTGCTTTTAATTTAGAGTGGTGTGACTACCAAACTTTAACCATGGGAATGAGCTTGTTTCTTAGCCTTCTGGTATCCTTGGCTAAGATAGCTATAGGTTTCTATTCATATGTCAAGTTAGGTTCCAACTACATGTCTTCCACTACAATAGCATCCTTTGTGTCCAACGGACACTTCTTAAGCATACTGATGTGAAAAACATATTGAACACTTGACATGCTTAGTGGTTGAGCTAACTTGTATCCTACCTTGCTAACTTTGTCCAAGATCTCATAAGGACCTATATATCTTGGAGCTAACTTGGTTCTTCTGCCAAATCTGACAGTGCCTTTGGTTGGTGCAACTTTTAGCCAAACATTGTAACCAACCTCAAACTCCAAGTCTCCCATTCTTTTATTCACATAGGCTGTGGTTCTTTCATTGGCTGCCTTTAATCTATCTTGAATCTTCTTGATCTTGGCAATAGTTTCCTCATCAATTTTGGGACCCAACTCTAGCCGATCTGAGGCTTCCACCCAATAGTGGGGTGTCATGCACCTTCTTTCATATAATGCTTCATAAGGTGCCATGCCAATACTACTTCGATAACTATTATTATAAGATAATTCCACCAATCACAAGTGTTGGTCCCATTCATCCTTGAAATCCAACACACAGCTCCTGAGCATGTATTCCAATATCTGTATCATGCTTTTAGTTTGCCCATCAGTTTGAGGGTGATAAGCAGTATGTAGGTGGATTTTGGTACCTAGTGCTTTGTGAAAAGCACTAAAAAATTGAGCTGTAAATCTTGGATCTCTATCAGATACAATGGAATCTGGTATTCCATCTAGCCTCACTATATCTAGGATATACATTTGAGCCAACTTCTCTAGAGAATCTATGAGTTTCATACGTAAAAAATGGGCACTTTTACATAGCGTATCCACAATGACCCTGATTGTATCATGACTTAATCTTGTCATAGGCAACCTAGTCAAAAAGTCCATGGTTATGTTGCTCCACTTCTACACTGGTATAGGTAGAGTCTGTAGGGTACCAACTAGCTTTTGGTGCTTTACGTTTACCCTTTAGCATATGGCACATTTTGAGACAAAAGTAACTATGTCTCTCCTCACATTCGGCCACTAGAAGTTACTCTTCAGGTTTATACATTTTCTCAATTCTTGGATGGATGTTCAACTTGTGTGCGTGAGCTTCTTCAAGTATTTCATCCCTAAGCTTTGGTCCTTTAAGCGCATAGATTTGATCCTTGAAGTACAGTAATCCCTGCTTGTAGGCAAATAATTCATACAAGGAACCATTTTCCTCTCCTGATATCCTTTTCAAAATAGGATTTGTCTCTTGTGGCTTTCTGACCTCTTCAATCCATTCTGATTAGATTGTTAATGTGTAGGTTTGGGCTTCCTCCCACTTATGCCATTTATGCCATAGGCATAGCAAACTATTTTGCTCATCATGATCAGCTATGGATTTTCCTTTCAAAACACCTATGTACTTCCTGCTCAAGGTATCTGCTACTAGATTGCATTTGCCCTTTATGTACTCTATACTGCAGTCATGGTCCTTAATGTACTCTAACCATCTCATTTGCCTCATGTTCAACTCTTTCTGAGTGAACAAGTACTTTAGGCTTTATGGCCAATGTATATCACAAAGGAACTACCCATCAAGTAGTGTCTCCAATGCTTCAAAGTAGAAATCACTGCTACTGGCCCTAGTTCATGGGTAGAATAATTTTGCTCATGGGGTCTCAACTGCCTTACCTATAAACAATGACATTTCTGTCTTGCGTAACTACACAACCTAACCCAGATTTATATGCGTCTGTAAGATGATGTATGGCTTGCTTGGATCAAGAAGAATCAAAACTAGAGCTTTAATCAACCTCTGCTTGAGCTCCTGGAAACTTTTTTCACACTTCTTAGTCCACTCAAATCTTTGATCCTTCTTGGTCAGATGAGTAAGAATTGAGGCAACCATGGAAAATCCTGATACAAATCTTCCATAGTAGCTAGCTAATCCTAGGAAGCTTCTGATTTCCTTTACAGTGTTTGGTCTCTCCCATTCTTGCACTGCCTTGACCTTTTCAGGGTCTGCATTAAGGCCTTGTGCTTCTATGATGTGTCTTAGGAAAGACACTTCCTTTATCCAGAATTCACACTTCGATAACTTGGCATAAAGCTGATGTTCCAACAGAGTCTTTAAAACAATCTTCAAATGATGTTAATGTTCATTTTTATTCTTGGAATAGACTAGGATGTCATCAATGAATACAACAAAAAAAATTTCCAGTTATGGTCTAAATACTCTGTTCATCAACTCCATGAAAGCAACAGGGCCATTAGTCAAACCAAATGGCATGACTTTGTACTCATAATGCCCATATATGATCTTGAATGCAATCGTAGGAATGTCCATTTTCCTTTACTCTCAACTAGAAGTATCTAGATCTCAAATCTATCTTGGAGAAGATCTTAGCTCCCTTGAGTTGATCGAATAAATCTTCAATCCTCGGGAGTCGATACTTGTTCTTGATAGTCACTACATTGAGCTTCTTGTAGTCAATGCATAGTCTCAATGATCCATCCTTCTTCTTAACAAAGAGAACTGGAGCTCCCCATGGTGAAACACTAGGCCTTATGAACCCTTTTTCAAGAAGTTCATCAAGTTGTTTTTTTAGCCTCATTCATCTCTGTGATAGGCATTTTATAAGGAGGAATGGATATTGGACTAGCTCCTACTTGCAACTTGATCTCAAATTGAATCTCCCTTGGTGGAGGAATACCTAGTAGCTCTTTAGGAAAGATTTGTGAAAAGTCTCTCATTACAAGTATTCTATCCACTTTCTCTTCATAGTACAATTCATTAAATTCATAATAAAAATCATGCTTAGAAATCACAAGTATCTCATCTAGTACCTCTAGGCCCATGCCATGCATTCATACACTAATTCCTTAGAATTCACTAATGCATGCACTTTACCATCAGGCAACGTGATTTCTCTCTTAGCACACTTAATTCTTATGTTATGCATAGCAAGCCAATTTATACCTAGCACTATGTCATACTTAGGAATGTCCAACACTAGAAAATTAGTCATAACATTAGTTTTTCCTACAACTAGCTCACAATCATTAGCTGGGTCATTAGTGAAAAGACATTGACCACCTGTTGTTTTCACTAAGGATATCCTAGGCATGATTTTAGTAGGCAATTTCATGGCATCAACAAATTTCCTAGCCATTATAGACACAGATGCACCAGTATCAAATAGAACACTAACATGCATACCATTAAGGTAAATGTTACCTCTTAGTGCTTCTCCCTGTTGTAATGTCTCCGGCCTTTCCACTTGGAACACTTTGCAGGCCTTTACTCTGGAAGAACTGGTCTCTCATATCCCTCCCTAGGTGTTGCCTCTCTAGGTTCTGGCTCCAATAGGTCTCATCGGATGTTGGACTTCTGACCTTCTTCCTTGCACATGTAGGCAATCGCTGATCCAATGATCCATTGCACCACACCTTAGGCAAGCTTAAGTATCAAAATCGCACGGTTTCTCTCCATGAAACTTCTTGCATTTAGGGCACCTTGGGCCAAAGGACCTCCCCTTAACCTTGTCCTCACCACCAATATGGGAGCTTGTGGCAATACCTTGCCATATGGTGGCTTCTTTTGCTTGCCTCCTACCTGGCTACTTTCCCCTAGTCCACTGGGAAAGTACCTAGTCTTATACTACTCTTACTCTACCAATAGAGCTTTTTGCACTACTTTATAATTTATTACTACTCCAAAAGGTGTTACAACCTTGATAGCCAAAGTGCTATCACCCTGACCACCTACCGACCACGGGAAAGAGGGAGCCAGACACCTGAGGTCTGCGACCTCGGAAAGGACTCCGGAGTAAAGGAAGTAATACACCTGGGGCATACGACCTCGGTAGCTCGCCAAAACCAGCTTCGGAAACTAGCGTATCACCTCCTTAGGGACGGTGACCAAACCAGCTTCAGGGGAGAAGGACCGACCACCCTCCGCGGGAGAAAGCCCCCCGAAGATGGAACTGCTGAAGTACCAGCCTGACTCTGGGAGAAGGCTCTTCATCCTAAATGAAGAGATCAACTAGAGGGACCTCGGTTGTATGGCAAGAGCAATTAAAGAGTCTCTGACACTCCGGTCACTTACGTCTTTGACACACCACCTTCAGACACGCTCTGATACGCCACTTTTAGGCATGCTCTGGCATGGCGTCGCAGTCTGATGTCCTATCACGAAAGGCCAAAGCTCGCGGCCCGAGGAGCCTGCAGGTGGCTAGGGTCCTCCGTGCCCGGAAGTACACCATCCGACCATACACGTGTCGAACACGTGTCATAATCGAAATGGGTCACCCCCTTCTTTTATACAAGGAAAATGGTCACAGAAAAGGGGGCTGGGCTCTCTTCTGGAGAGAAAAAGGGACAAAAAGGTTGGAAAACAGAGGCGCTCTCCTCTCTCCTCCTGAATACTCTTCCCTCCAGCCCACAGAAGGATCTCTGCTAGGCAAGCGCCTCTTGTGCTTATTACTACGCCATTCTCTCTCTCTTTAAGCACTGACTTGGGCGTCGGAGGTTCCCCCCGGAAAATCACTCCGGGGGCCTCCTAACCCTTGTTTTCTGAGTGTTTCAGCCAGGTCTCCCTGAGGAACCATTGTTCTGGGCTCTCCCCCGCACCGAAGGTACCTCCCGTCCTCACCTACCACGGGACCAAGAAGCTACCGGCCATCCTCTAAGGCGATCCACCTTGGACACCTTCCTTTTGCACCTCCGGGACCCCCTGTTGTCCACACCACTGCAAACAATGGAGATGCTAGCTCCGCATAACCGGACCACATCAGATGCTGGCTCCGCGCGAACCGTATCATTCTGGCGCCATCTATGGGAAACCACTCCCAGGTCACCGTCATTGAAACTCGGCGTTCTAAGGACAAAGGGACTCCCGGGGTCCCCGTCCGCGCCAGAAATTCAACCCGCAACCAAATAACGATAGCAAGAATTTCCTTGTCCAAGGGAAAAAGCCCCCTGACTATGACCATAAGCTTCCTACGTGAATTTCCATGCTCTGGCATCATCAAAAAGATGCAGTAGTCAAGCCAAAGAAGCCCGCAGCAAAATTCAGACCGAACGCCCTCTCCATTGGTACCTCGATAGGAAGAGAGTCTTGCGTCAATTCACAAAAGTATGGGAAACGAAGGCTAACGAGATGAGTCCTCGACGGGAAGCATAACCCCCGGAGTATGACCTACGGGAAAAGCAAGGTCGGGATGACCCAGACCTCCCCGCCGAAAGAGTTCCACACCCGAGGAAAGAATCGCCATCTCCTCGGCAACGAAGTCAAAACCCATTGCCCCGAAAGGTCGTCTACAACTTGACGTATGGGCAGAAGATGTCAACTCTACTTCCCTGGACGCGCTATCGCTGTCCGAAGTGACTCGCCTTTGCACGACGTCGCGAAAAGAAGTAGAGCATTCGGAAAAAGACTATCAAAATGGTGCATTGAACTCAAAGAGTACTACATCCCGTATAAGCCTAGAAGGGCAATAAGTGCCCAGATACTGGCAGACTAGATCGCCGAAATCCCAGAAGTAAGAAAGGCTGAAACCAACAAAGGAGACTCGCAACCAAAGGTGGGAAGATCCTACATAGAGGAATCTCGCAACCAAAGAGTCCCGAAAATCCTCATCAAGAGGCAGAAAAGTGCAAAGACGTTCCGGACGACATTTCCTGACTAAGGAAAAACTATGCAGGCAAAGGTACGCAACTTCGTTATTAGAATATATATCGGTAAAAAGGGTGCAGGACAACTCGTCCGAGAGGCGTGAAAATGGCCAAAGACACGCCAACACCTGAAGATTGCCTTCGGAGCGGATAACCTCGGAAAGATTGTACCGAGCCACTCCAGACAGCACCCGAAGATGTGAAGCAGAGAATTACTTCACTGAGTGGGCTAAGGCAGAATTTCTAGCAACCATGCCGGCAAAAGGTGCACAGAAAGTTCGCCCGGAAGAACATGGTATGCTGATTTGGCATACCGACGGTGACAAAGGCCAATAATGATTTCCAGTCTAGGGACAGAAGGTTTCAAGAATTCATCACCGACCTCGGAATAAAAAGGCACTTCAGCCCATTAGCTCAGCCCCCGAGCAACAGACAAACAGAGGTGGCCAAAAGAGCTTTAAAAGAGGGACTCTGAGAGATGCAAAGGGAAAGTGGCCAGGAAAACTTCCTACTGTACCAAGGAGTTATCAGACAACTCCCCGAGGGACCAAGGAGAAGACACTTTTCTCACTTATCCCCAGCACAGAAAGCCATTATCCATTTGAAGTAGTTCGGCCAGCATACAGATGTTTGATGAAAGAGAAAGTAACCTCGTTGTCAAACACTGAGAAACGGCCGAGCTCGAAAGGAGGCCTTTTCGGCAAAAGGTGGCCATAAGTGCAAACCTGCATGATAGGCCAAAAGGAACAAGGAAAAAGAGACCTCGCCCCCGAAAAGCCGAATTAGAACCTCATGAGGTACTTCGGCCAAACGGGAAAGGGCCCTGTTCGGTCCTAAAAATGAGGTCCAAAAGGGAGCATACAAGCTTGGCAACACCGAAGGGAGAAAAACTGAAAAAGTACAAGGCACTCGGGCGCTTTAAAGAAATTCTATACTTAGAATTTTTAGACAAGAAATGGTGCAAGCCAGAAATTTGTCTAAGTACAGAAAGTTTTCCCCTGTATGAGAATGTTCGCCGAACAAAGCTGAAGCATAGACTCCCGAAAGTCTCCTGTTCCTTCCGAAGATAGTTGGGTTATATGCCCAAAAGAGGGCAAGTCTACCGAACACGGCCGGCAAAGGACTGGCTGAAATTTGCCTGAAAGGAACTTCGTTCACTATGAAAGTTCGCCCAAAAAATGGCCGACGAAGCGAGCAAAGAAAGTACCGAAGTCCCTTGACCGAGAGTGGTCGGGACAATTGGGAAACAAAAAAGCTCACAAAGACTTAGCCAAAATTATGAAGATTAATCCATTGAAGAAGGCCTTGATACAAGGAGAAGATTACAAAAAGGAAAGTACAAAGAAGAAGAAGAAGGCAAAGGTCCTAGAATATCTAAGGGACCCCGGCGTTATGGGAAGCTTCGGCTCCTGAGCTCTTCGCCACAGCCTTCGGTGCAGGAGGAAGCGGCGGCAAGTTGAGGAACTCGACTCTTGACCACATCCACCGAGGCCCCCCGGGAATATCCAGGGCAGCCAGAAAGGAAGGATCGAGGTCCGGATACTTCTTCAGAAATTGATAACGAGCAAGGCAGAAACCGTCCTGAAAAGCAACCTTGGACGTCTGGACGGCTTTACCTCTTTCAACGTCCAACTCGTCTGCCTCATGTTGAAGATCCGAAACCTCCTGCTGAAGGTCGGAAATCTCCTTCTCCAGCTCCTCGGTTTTCTTCTTCTCCTCCGAACTCTCCTTCAGCGAGCCGACCTCGGCCTGGAGTTCGGCATTCTCAGCCATCGCCTTCGCCAAAAGGGCAGACTCCCCTTCTTTTTCCTTTCGAAGGGCCTCATTGGCCGAAGTCAGGCTGATTAACTTATCGCCAAGGTCGGACATCTTCTTGGAAAAATCCTTCAAGAGCTCCTCTTGGCCCTTCAAGAATTCCTCCCGAAGACTAGCAACCTTCTCCTTGCATATTTCGCTCAGCTTGGTGTTCGTCAACACCGAGTTGGCGCAGAAAACTTTGGCCTTCTCCAACTTACCTTCGGCCCAAGCTCGGACCGAAGACTGCTTTGCTGCCCAAGCTCGGAGGTATCCACTATACCCCAAAAGCTGCAAAAAAGAAAGGCACTTAGTGAAAATTTGCACAAGGAAAGCCAGAGCACTTAGGCAGAAAAGTGGAAGGAAAAGTGAGAAGCCCGAAGGGTTACCTGAGCAGCATGCTGGGAAACTTTTGCAGCAAGGGCATCCTCGGAGGCACACTCCTCAGCGACTGCCTTGAAGGATGCCTGAGTAAGCACGCCCCTCGCCATTTGGGGAGCCATTTCCCGGCAGTCCTCGGAGAACAAGTTCATGTCCTCCGTGAAAGACCAGAACGGCTCCCTTGGGACTTTGCCCTTCGGGACGTGGGAATCCCGAAGATCCCGCCTTCGGGAGTGCTCAATCTTCCAAGGCAGGGGCGCCAAATCCTCTGCAAAAAGAAACATCTCATCAGGTAAATTTTCCTTGGTTATATTTCCTTGGTTATAAAAAATGTGAGATTGCAGGAGAAAATAGACAAACCTGCCGCGACTTCGGCACAGTCGTCATCAGAGTCACCAACCTTCTCCACGTCGGCAGGAACATGTTTGCCCTTGGCTCTTCGGCGTTTCTCTAATTCTTCAACAGGAAGATCCTCCGAAGAGCCCAACAAATCCGCCGACATGGCGGGACTCAGAGGCGCAGGAATGGCCACCTCGGCAAAAACCTCCCCGGCCGTTTCAGGCTGGGAAAAAGTTGCAACCTCGGTCGAGGTTGCAGTGACATCGCCCGCCTCCGAAACGTCCTTCGGGGAGGGAGGAGGGGTGTCCCTCTTGGTCTTCTTGGCGGAAGATGATCCACCACCAGAAGCCTTCTTTGTCTTCTTGGCGGAAGACGGCTCACCCCCAGAAGCCTTGCGCCTCTTCTTCGTTTGTTCTCCCTTCTCGGACTGACCAAGGAAGAGAGATCTATAGTAGGCGGCAGACTCGTCGCCCATCTCTGAAAAAGAGAGAAAAAATCAGTGTAAGTCCACAGGCACTTATGCTGAAATTTTTTTGAAAGATACTTACTTTCAGAAAAGGCTTCGAAAGTGAGCTCGCTCCGAAGGAGCCTCACCAGCCAAGAGTTCTTCCCCTCGGTAGCAGGAGCTGGCATGCCGAGATCCGTCTTATGCTCCGCAACCACCCCCAGCTCCCGAAGGACGTCCTCGGTCATGAGTTTCCACATGATCGGGAAAGGGTAGAGAGAGCGTGGAGGGACCTCGGCATCCCAGTCGGCGACAGCACGGATTCGTCTGTCAAAGTCCCCAAACCTAGCTGCCAACTCAGGAGTCAGCAACTTCCTGGGGTCCGTGACATCCGCCTCCAGCTTTCCCCGAGCCCACTTAGTCGGGACGTGCGACCAGGCCTCCGCCACCTTCAGGAAGAAGAACTTCCTTTGCCACCCTCGCCAGCTATCCTTGGTAGCGAAGGTGAACATAAATTTCTTGCTCCCAGATCCCCGAGGTAGCATGAAATAAAAGCCACCCTTCGGAATCGGATAGAGCTTATAGTACTGCATGAACAGGATGAAATGGGGTTCTACCCCGAAGATCCCACACATGCAGAGAAAGGCGTTAAAATAGCAGTATGAGTTCGGAGGAAGCTGATTCACGGCTATGCCATGAAATTGGCAAAAGCAAAACTGGCCAAAGTCACAAATCATCTTCGCGGGAGGAAACCGAAGTCCGGCCTTCAGTTGGGCTCAAAAAATGGTAACCTCGTCACCTCGATTCATAAAGCAAAACTGGCCAAGGCGAGGTAACCTTGTGATGGCATAAGAGGGAAGGAAAAATTTGGTCTTCCATTTTTCTAATTTTTCAGGAGTGGTGCAACAAGGGTGAGACATAAGAGGTTGCCAGCTCTCGGGAATAGGCATGGTAGACAGAAAAATGACTTCGGGAAGTGAAAAGAAAAGCAAAAAATGAAAGGAACTCTAGAAGTCAGAACCCACCAAAAGACTTGCCAAAGTCTGGGTTTGAGGACGCCGTCGTGAAAGATCACCGAAAATCGCTCCGCCGCTAAGACCGCCGCAAAAAAGGAAGGAAAAGCAAGAGCAAAGCGAGAGCAAAGAAACACAAGTGAAGAGTATGACGGGAGGAAGGCTTTTATAGATCGAGAAAAGGCAGCCAAGAGGCCATCATAAATGCTGCGTGAAGGCGAAGCATCGCCATAATTGCTCCTCATGCATGAAAAGACGTGCCCATCCCAGCTGATGCCTGCCACGTGTCACCCATCGTCAGCAACAAGGTCTCATTTTTCTGGCATCCAGAAAACTCGGGCACATTGCTCGAGACTGACACACCTAGTTTCAAGACGCGTCGATCCATTAGCCTATGGCGGGAAAAGTGAACGAGTTGGGAATCTCGAGAATACCGAAAGCCGGATAGGCGACACCTGTCCGAACAGGGCTTATCGCCTAAAAAGCGAAGTGCCTCCCCTGCCGACGTCGTACTCCGAGCATGAAGTCCAAGAGGTCAGGGGTTCAAGGCTCCGTGCCGCCCTGTTCGACCGAAAACGGACATCCTACTACGTGGACCTCCGGGAGTCCATGAGGGCGTCCTGACAAAACTGCCAAGTTAAGCGCAAGACGGACGCCAGAAGGGCTACTTGCCGAAGTCTTCACTCCGGCTTTCCAAGGGGGGCATGTGATAGCCAAAGTGCTATCACCCTGACCACCTACCGACCACGGGAAAGAGGGAGCCAGACACCTGAGGTCTGCGACCTCGGAAAGGACTCCGGAGTAAAGGAAGTCATACACCTGGGGCATACGACCTCGGTAGCTCGCCAAAACCAGCTTCGGGAACCAGCGTATCGCCTCCTTAGGGACGGTGACCAAACCAGCTTCGGGGGCGAAGGACTGACCACCCTCCGCGGGAGAAAGCACCCCGAAGATGGAACTACCGAAGTACCAGCTTGACTCCGGG